>JAQGBB010001552.1:0-13126 GCA_034691745.1 Prismatolaimus dolichurus
TTGCACGACACGTCATCGCAGGGTTTGGGTGGGCTTTTTTTTCCTCATGCAGCGTTTTAAATTTCGGGTCACACGCAACTAAACTATGGCGGCAAAGATGGAGTGCAAAAAACTAAAGTGTTCGCGTGCCTCGCTTGAGAGATTTGCGGCACTGATCAGATTTCACGTGAAAGCACGAGTCGATGTACGAATGTAGTTTAGTACTTCCCATCATTTTTGGAAGGAAAGCGCTCCATGTAAAGCTGGGCGAGTTTTAGAATCACTTTCTCAAGTTATCATGACCGTCCTCTGCACTTGGGGTAAGTCAACTGCACGATATGTAGGTACGGTTTATGCAATTAGCAAAGATTACGTGTACGTACACGATGTAGTCGCTTTTGAATGACGAACGTACCGCACCGACTTTTGGATGGCAAGCGCAAAAGCGGACTACAGTTGCGTGCCCGGCGGCTATGGTAATCATTTCTGAGCAAGAGCTCCGCATCGGCAAAGGGGCCATCCATTAATGACGTCACCTGCCTGGGTGGGTCAAGAAATTTTGGACAGGAAGTTACGATAGCCTATGTTTATGTGGTAAGGCTAGTGACGAAGGTGGGTGGGTCTGAAATTTTCAATTTTTAAGTGACGTCATGACCCTAAACCGAAAACACGGCATATCGTTCTGTTAAGCTGCTCTGCCCTCGAATTGAAAAACCACATAATTTGAGATATGTGGTATTTCCATTCGCGGGCAGTGCTATGCAATTCGATTTCTGCTTCAATATTTGAAAAACATTTTTTCGGCGGCTGTGTCAAACATTTTTGAAACAAGATTCACTTTTAGTATAACTTGCATGTAAAAAATCGGTGATCACACGAAATCTGTTCACAATAATTGTCACGTTATGACCGTGAATCGTGGCGAACTGGCATTGGCAATTGATCTATACAAGTAAATCGGCAAAGCCGAAAATGCATCCTGCCGTTTCACACAAAACACCAGCACATAAGTTTTTGAAGCAACAGAGAAAAGGAGGCCACGATTTGTCGCCGCACTGCGTTTTTCCTCTCTCTTGTAAAAAAAATGAAAAACAACTAGCGAAGACGCTACGCAACACGAACTGCACGGGTTTTGTAAATGCTTAGCGAACCCTGAATATTCTCCAATGTTCTGCCATTTACTGCCAATGTAATTTTTTGAGGGGGGAAATCCCAGAACGATCAGTAAGCCTTCTTTTCCTTACGCGCTGCGTGCTTCAGGCAGGATGCAAAAAAGGGCAAAAACAAAGCATTTCTCCCTGCGGGGCTTTAACGGAAAAGTACGTTACCGATAAAACGAACGAGCACGATAAACGGTATTGAGCTATTGCGGCTTCTGTCTTCTGCCAAGGCGTAGGGAGAGGATTTGGGTTCAGTTTTATTGCGATAATCTTCGTGTCAACTCTTGTTGCATGACGACGTGACCCAGCTCGTTGCCGTACACTGACGATCAATTATTCGGCTGCCACACGGGGCACATATGGATCCGATTTGCGGCGAAGAAATCCGCGTGAGTCGTATGGCCTTGGTGTACACACTCCTCATTCCCTCCTTTGTGGCTCGTCGGCCTCGCTCTTGATGTCGTTAGGTGTAGCAGGTTTTATGCAGGCTCCCTCCCTCCACCGCCGATAGGATAACGCTGTAGGTAAGTGATTAGCTAATGGAAAGTGCATTGATCTTCGTCAGCCGTGTGGCGCGTTTCATTTACGCAACGATCAGTCAGTCTTTTCCGGTCTTCCAGATCCTCACGTATGGCGGCAGCGTGCGTTGGGCAGAGCTCGCCATGCTGGAAGCGGCGCAGGCAAGATAGCTGCTAGAACGTAGGTACCTAGCCAGCAGCTAGTCGCACGGTTTGCCTCTGTCTGCCGCCTGCAGCCCTCCGTCCCGTCATCGAGCAGGCATGGAGAAGGCAGAAAGGCGTGCAAACTTTCCTTCGCTCATGCTCTCCCTTCGGTTCCATCTCTGCTTGACAATGAAATGATAATTTTAATTGCCTTTCGCAAAGATCGCTTCACTAGCAGGAAGTCATTTTCTTGCCCGATGTCGTTCGGTCGACTTTTATATTGACATCTTCGTTGCCCCTTTCATTCGTGCTTCTCGCCGTGCAAGGCATGGACTTATTTCCCGTTAGCTCGATTCAGCTAGTTGCAGCTAGCTGAGGCACAATCTGACACCGTCCATCCTTCGCTTGTTGTCTGGCGCCGTCGTCCATCCCATTCATGAAAAAAGCCAGCTATTTATCTATTAGCTGTTATTTTGTCGTGCGTGCGTAAGAATAGCTAAATGGCCGCGATGTTGATCCATGTTGTGCCACTTCAATTATCCTCTGACGCACATAGCAGCAAGCACCTACACTCACTCGCGTCGCCCCACTACAAGCGGAGGCTGGTCTCTAACTTCTCTAACTTCATTATCCGCTGCGGACGTCCCGCCAGGTATTGATGGGCCTGCGCTAATTACAATTCATATAAGATAGATGGATCTATGCTGCGTAGGGCGGACGGCGTTCAGACTTGATGATGTCTTTGATAGCAGGCGATAAACGGTTATATGTGAAGTTTTGTCCGCGCGCGAGCGTTAGATGGGTCTTCGGTTAGCTAATTAATGAAAGCCGGATTGATGAAGCTGCCAACGCGCTTTCATGAGCGACGAATGCGCGCGACCGCATTTGAAAAGCTCTCATTTCGCAGTTTGCACGTTCGCGATTGCAATTTACGCAATGAATATTAGATAGCTGATAGATACTGCTCGTCTCTAGTCTGCTCGCCCTGTTCGTCTTCGACGGGCGAAAACGCTACCGCGGCTAGAACAAGCCGACTTGGAGTTGTTACGCCAGCCGCCGCAGTTGAGCTTGGCAAGGCCATGCTGTCGACCTGGTCGTTGCCAGTTCGATGGCAATCGGTCTGGAACTCGACCCATCCGACCTAATAGTACGCACGATGCCGAAGTGGAAATGGAACAATTCCGGTGTGCACGTCGTCGGTACGTCGTCGCTAGTCAGCCTACCATGTAGTACGCAATGCCTCTATGCACGGTGCATAATGCTGTTTGGTACGTTACGTCAGGACGGGAGGGAAAGGTTTCACCGAAAGTGACGTTACCTGAAGGACAGGTGTGTGTGGCATGGACCGTAACGTGTACGGTTTACTTTGTTACGGTACACCGTACGGTACGTGTACGTACGTCCTTCTGTGGTAATGACAGCGGTCTACCAGCGATACACCATCGCTTGCACCGTACATGGGAAGCTCAGTTTTGATTTAGCATCAGAAACAAATCTTTATTGAGTCGAAACGAGAAGCTTTTTTCGGGAAGCTTGCGATAGCCTACCACACGGATGACTGACAGCCGCATGCAGTCGCTTGTATGCTCTCGTCGCTCGGCGGCCACATGTGCCGCCGACCCATCGTGGCTGGCTTCTGTCGTCGGGCGCCTTGATTGAGAGATAGAAGAGACACTCAAAGAAAGATGCACACACAGACGGAGCTTTCGCGAGTTTTCCATGCGTCTTGATCAGCTGAGCTATGTGATCTGATCAAATTTTCTCGAAGCAACAATACAGCGAAAATTTTCTTCGTTCCCGACGCTATTTTTTGTTTTGTTGTCTTGATTTTTTACAAATTTGGTTGACTTTTTTGCTACGTATCCGAGTTGTTCCGACGTAGTAGCATCATTTTCACGAATGTCTTTGTCGAGTGAGACTTGCGTGCTTTCCTCGTTCAACATTTCTATCTCCGTCCACTGTCGATTTACATTTCCTAGCTCTGTGCATTGTCGATTTGATCGACATTATTGGCATACACTCATGAACATATCGCACGTCTCATTCTCATATTGTGCAAAGTGACTGTGTATTTTTGAATTACCTTTTTAAAGATTTTTAAAATTTTAAAAATGGATCCTTCGCTTGAGCCAGGCGTGAACATATCATAGCGTTTCGTTAGCGAGTCAGTGGGGCTACAAGGCTGTGTGATAGCTCTAAAGTTTTCCTTCTTTTCATTCTAATTATCGTAGACACTTTCACTTCCATCCGGAATGGAAATAAAATCCTTGTTTAAAATCTCGAGCGAAAATCTGGGGCATTTTTAAGGAAAATAGAAAATTTTGATTTTTTTCGCAGCGTAAAGTCTGAATTTGGGCAGTCTGGAGATCAGTAAATACCTTTTTGGTCTCCGGTGCCAAAGCGTTTTTTGGAGGAGAGGCAAAGGCAAAGGAAAGGCAAAAATTGGAGGCGATCCACCTATTCGGAACTCGCTGAAAGCGATGTAACGAAACAAAAGAAGCGGCTGAAAGCCGAAGTGCATCCTGTCTATAGCAAAAAATACACGAGCACAGAAGTTTTTAGAGCAAGAGAAAAAAGGAGGCCACGATTTGTCTATGAATAGCCGTTTGCCTCGCTCTCTTGTAGATAAAAAACAAAACAAAAAATAAATTTTTATTCGGGAGGCTTCGCCCCCCCCCCCCGAACCCTCTACCATTGGCAAGTTGCTCACACCGCGCGCTAACTTTTGTTGGCTGGGGGATAGGTGGGGGATAATTTCTGTCTGATCAGTAGGCTATCCTTTTGTAAACGCTATGCGCTATGATGCAATAAGCAAATTTTGCATTCTGCTACGCCGCAATAGCGAACGTGTGTGCACGATGGATGATACATGCATGTGTTACACACACTCAATGACATCAATGTTCGAGTAAATAGCTATTAGCTTCACATTTTGGTCTTCTCTCCACCGAATCGCTCTCACGTTGTTACAGAGACAATCGAATACATACACCCAACAGAGTAGACTAGATACTAGGTAATTTCCTATTTTTATTGTGCGAGCAAGCCAGCTGAAATTTTTAGCTCATTCATTGTTCACGCTGAAGCTAACATCGCCATCACATGCATCTATGAATCCATCATCACTGCACCGCATTTACCCACATAATACACACGTTCGTAGGATGGAGAGTGCAGGTCGGTCGAGCCAGATGCAGCCAGTTTGTTGGTTCCAGCGACTAGATGTTTTTAAGCTCGGCAAAAAGTTGCGTTCGAGGCTTTATTGTCTTTGTAGGAACACCCTGCAGGTGATGGTTCATTAATTTTAATTTTATCTGCTTCCAAAGTTCGTCCGCGATCGAATGAAACACGTATAGGGAGCACAAGCATACGGGCGTGTTCGTTCATTGACGCTCAGACGTTCGCGAGGGACAATCGTTAAAATTTCGCGTGCTTCTTCCGCTACCTGCTTATGCTCCGATGCGGTGTCGACCTGAACTCCTTTCTCTCGTCTGTATTGTCTGCCTCCTCCATGCACGTCCTAACTACACCCTGCATAGCTTCTTCTTCATCTGTTAGTCGGCTCTAAGAAGTGGTTTTTACAGCTGTCGCAATGAGCGACGTTGAGGCGATTGAATCGCGTATTGACTTGCTGCAAGTCTTCGGTATGATCTTCGTCATAATTATTTGGGATCGGGCCCCATCTGGTCACTGACTGGCTTGTCGGCGGTCATTGGCACCTACCTTGTTTTGCCAGCAAAATATAAGACCCTGAAACAACCTAGCCTTAGTAGAATCTTCTGGACTTCGCGACGGGGTCTAGAAAGCTAGATGGGAATGGAATTCGAGACAAGAACAACAAAAATATTGTAGCAATGCTAAATTTCGACATCGGAATTACTTACTTGCAACGGCCGAATGGGTCTCAAAGTCTGATAGATACCAGAGGGATTTTCATTTTCATACGGCTTACCGATTTTCTCAACGCTCGTGTTGATATTTATGCTTAATATTTTAGTAAAAAAAGGAAGACTTCAGGGAAGTGTCGGTAAGTGACAGTGTGCTAGTCATAGCTAACTGTAATTGATAAGTAGATGAATAAAATTTTAATCTTCACACAAAAGTGTCGTTTCGGGATACATAGCTTCGTTTTGACTATTAAAAAACTTCTGATGACATGCTACTGATGCAACACACGCCTGAGTATTTTGATTGGCTCTCCAAACTGCATGTCACTAATATGGATTTGTGCACAACTATGGCTGGGTGGGGGCCTCGGAGCGGCGGACCAACCCACACTACTCTATGGCTGGAAGCAGGGAACGTCGCGTTGGCGTCGTAAACTTTCGAAGCTGCAAGCTGGAGATTCCTGCTTTATGCCTGCCTATGTAAACAGGGTATTAGCTAACATGTGTGCACACATGTAGGTAACCTACTGTATTAGGTGCGTGTGTGCTTGCTTGCCAACTTCTGTTCGCTTCCCGCTTGCTTACATAGAGGAATTCAATTCCTACGTTACCGTCAAGCTTCAGAATGTAAAATCGACGACAGTCGCCGTCAGAGGGACGAACCCAGCGTGGGAGCAAGAGTTTGTTTTGTAAGCCTCGACGCTGCACAACTTTGTGTAACCGTCTAGCTGAGGCTTCACTGGTCTTTGCAGCGAAACAAATCGGCTGGATCAGGGAATAGCGTTCGAGCTCTGGAACAAAGGACTCTTATGGGACAAACTGCTTGGCGTCAGCTTTGTGCCGCTCACGAGCATTCGTTACTCGAACAAGGCGAGCTGAGCAGTTATAGCCTTTCAGAATCGAATTTAAAGCCACTTTAAAATAATAGTAGTGCAGGGAGCGACCTGTTGGATGCCGATGGGTGTTCATGTACGTGGAAGGTGCTGATTATTTAGGAAGGCACGGGAAAGTGGCTGCAGGTAGATCAGGAATTTCTGCTTCAAAATGGCGACGTTATCGGTACACAGCACCCTACCGGGCACAGCCTCCTGATCGACATGCGCTTTGAGCTTCCGTTTGGTGCGTAAGTTACATCGTCGCACACGTACAATACTTACGTCATAAAAATATTGGTGCCGCACCGCAGTTACGTACCGTAAGACAGCATACCACTCATTGCTTCTCGAACTGCTTTATCAGTGGTTTCACAGACCAGGAATTCCCAAACTCGGCTGGGAAATTCTGTAGAATTGAAAGTCCTTTCCCGCGTAAAAGCCACTCTCAAGCGGCGCCACACATACAGTGCCTACTACTGCATGCATACGGTGTGAGCGTGGCCACTTTCGAATGTACAGATTTGAATTCGAACGAAACTGAGCAGCTTCAGCAAAAGCTCGACGAGCTGAACTCTATCATGGAGCAAGAGGTTGGTGTCCTCTGTCGGGCACTCCGCGTTCTTATTGCTCCTTGCTACGTGTACGCATATGCCTTTCAGATGGAAACCATTCGCGAGCAGATGCATCGAGCGCCATTTCGGCACTGTAAGTTAGCTGCAGCTGCATATTTAACGGTCATACGGTTTTCGTATCGGTTGCGGTGCTAGCTCCTTTGTTTCCGGAGATTTGCTGTATGCCATTTGGTTCGCTTTCTGTTTGGCTGCGTGCTGCTTGTCGGCTAGCTGACTGACCGATAAAGCTGCACTGTTTCAGCCGTGCCCGACGAAGATGCTCTTTCTGCACGTTCGTGCTCGCGTTGTCCGTGTAAGTGACGGTGCTGCCTGCGGCTTCTTCTTTTCGTTTTATTGCGAAGAAAGTTTGCTCGAAAGTATAAAAGTTCGATCGATTACTCTTCTCTCTTCCCTCTCTAGCTGGTATGAGCGAGGATTCGGACTACATCGGGTCAGACTTCTCCTATCCGGTGCATCATCACAATTCGTCCATTCAGCAGTTCGGCAGCCAGCTTCGGCCGTACACCAACAACGACTGGAAACGACCTTCATGCGATAACGTATGTCTAGCATACAGTCGGTACAGAAACGTGCTAGATCGGCTTCAACTACTCTCACTCAGTGCCCGTAAACCCGAGCCAGTCGGGGGGCTTCGCCCCCCCCCCCGAACCCCTACCATTGACAAGTTGGTACATACCATTGGCAAGTTGCTCAAACCGTCAGCTAATTTTTATCGGCGGGGGATAGGGGATAATGTCAATTTGACCGTAGAGCTATCCAAGCAGGATGCCAATAAGTGGGGATTATTCGAAAACACTGCGCCGTAAGCACTCCGCTTCCAGAGCGAACAGCCATCGCCAATAGCGCCTGACGAGCACGGCGAAGATGCCGAGTACGAAGCTGGCTTCGAGTCGAGCACGCTGGTGAACCAGAAGGAGACGGCGATACTCGAGCACGGGTGCTCATACGAAACGGAGTGCGGCGACGACGATGCGGCGCATGTCGCTTGCGGAACAGACGCTCGACTGCATCTCGGGTAGAGGTTACAGCTGTGCTCATAAAATGTTCGCAGTAGCAGCAGCGTGTTCACTCACATGGTGCAGGTACGACCAAGCTCACGAGTACACGAACGACGAACGCAGCGATTGGAGACAGCGGACAGAAACCGTCGAGGAGGATGAGACCACTGGTGCTGCTTCACACGACAGGTGTGCTGTGTGGTTAGCTATAAAAATAGCTGCGTCTGTGCGCACTTGGTAGACTAGTTTCATAGCTGCTCGCGCTTTATTCATTAGCGAGCACGTAGCAAGCTCGTACACGCCTACGATTGCCTTCGGCTTAGTCGGCGTGCCAAAACGCCCAGTCGAGTCGCCAGATTCGCCGGTTTACTTGGAAAGGTACAGTAGCAAGTCAGTCTGATGCCGCACATAAGCTATTGCACACGGTCTTGGCTTGACCACTGACACCAAACTTTGATAGAAATACACGCGAAAAATGTATTGTGTGTGTTAGTAGATAGCTCGTGGTCCTCTTTAGGAGAACGAGTTCGCCGTTAGCTGCCACAGAGGCAGACACGAGGCGTACGAGCCGGTCAGAGACAGCTGAAGGGGCAACAGCGCCACAGTCGACCAGTGAGAGAGAGATTGCTGACGGCGAGTTTGCAGAGGACCAGCTTGAGCCCACCACCGAGAGCTCTCCCGTGCAAGCCGAGCATGTGCCCTCCGAGCGGCAACCGACGCTCACCGGCGATGCTATGGTGCCAGAGGAGCCCGTGTTCGGCGTCAACACTCAACGGCGAGAAAGCGAGGACATCGACGCTGCTGGTGACGACGCCGAGGGTCAGCCAAAGTTAGCAGAGTCTGGCCGAAAGAAGTGGCTCGCGATGAGCAAACGCGCAACCTCGACAACAGGGGCTGGCGCAGAGGTAAGAATCGCTTTGATGACGCACGCATGTTGGGTAGGCAGGAAATAAGCTGACGGATTGCTGCGAATAAATTGGCGCAGTAGTCAGCGTCATGTGGGTTGATCAGAAATGACTAGCTAACGCGATGGACACATGACAACACGTCCACATGCAGACTGTCTTAGTAAATTGTTGCGTCATACATGCTTCATCCCTTTCGTCGGTCTTTCCCTCCGCTCGCGCCAAAGATGTTGAAAAACAACGGAATCTGCTTCTATTAAAAGACGGAGGCTTTGTTAGTCGTGTATGGCGGAGCTGTGCAAAGGCTTTCTTTCTCATCAGTGCAGCGTGTTTGCATATTCGCGTTACATAGTCCGTTCTGTTTGGTCGATCAGATCGTACAAGCTTGCCGGCCAGCTAATAATCACTTAAGTTGCAAATTCTGATTCGCACGAATCGCCCGCTCTGACTGAAAGCGGATACTGCGCTCACTTTAGAAACATGTAAGCAAGCAACACGTGGAAATACTCGCACGCAGAAGTCTCTCAGCTACATGTATGCATTGTAAGAAACTAAGAATAGCTAGCTATGGCGAGCCAGCTAGCTACCTGCACGCTAAAATGGCTCGGGAACGAAATGGAAATTAATCAAGAAGCCGGCGTCGCGTCCATCGCCTTCTTGCAGTCTCGCGCGTTGCTTCTTGAGCTACCGCCGCCTTGCTTCTCGTCTGCACGTTCGGAGCACATTTGATAATCCGAGTTTATTCCAAAGACATGGCGTCTGCGGTGGTTACCACCCGGATCGAGAAGCAGCCTCCCGCACCTCCTGCTCCGACTACTCGTCGGTTTGACTTCGCAGCAGTCGCCTTTCTCTCGCTTTCCTTCCGACGCCTTCAGCGAAAGCTGCGAAAGCTCCGCAAACAAAATCTTCGCCGAAATCAGAGCGTACCGACTCTCATTGAGGAGCAAGATAACGGTGACCTCTACGAGCGTCAGGGCTCGATCGACTGTGGAACGCAGGTCGACTTCACCGACGAGCCCAATTGCCCGACACCGCCTGTCTTTCTCGCCGTCTCGCTCCAGGCGCTCTGCCAGTCGCGCAGACATTCGGACTACGGCGACGTCGACGACACGAGAAGCTGCAGTAGCCGAACGCAGCCGGCCGCACGGAAGAAGCGGCGCCAGCTGCAGCAGAGACAGCCGTGGTGCAATCTCAGCGTGGACTGGTACGGTCAGCCATTCGTCAGCTTCAGCGGTGCAGATCACGGCTCTGGAACGGGCAGTCCCGTGCTAATGAGCTGCAGTCGTCGAAGCAGTCGAGCTGAGCAAGCTCGATCAGCCATGGCGGTTGCGTCGATGTGCCATTGAACGTACGTCATGTGCACGACTTGGCGCAGATTCTTCTGAATCAGCAGGGCGAGAGCTTCGATAGCGAGGCTTCAGACGCGTCGAAAAGCAGGTCTTATCATACCTTTCTCGCCAACCTCAACGAGACGGCCGAGTTTGAGAAGGTATTAGTGCGCTTCAGTGGCGTGATTGAATAGCCTTGTGCTACGGTAATGAGCCCTCGCGAATATTCGTGTGCGAACAAACAGCAAGCATATGCAGAAGTTCAAGAGGTCGACAGGTTACAAGCTATATTTGTTCGTTTGCGTTGCTTTTGAGCACACGACCCCATAGCTATTCGTACGATTATGTATGTTGACCGAGTGAGTCCACACGGTGATGACAGCGCCGACGATGTCTTTCCTCCGGCAGAGCTGCAAAGACCAGGAGCACACGGCTGGCCGAACGACTCGGAACCGTCGCGACCGCGGAAAGCTAGCGAACGAATAGACAGTTTTAGGAAAATTTTGAAGTCTAAGATATGCGCCAACTTTTATGATTAGCGCTACGAGGGATGTGAACGTCGACGGACCGTCGCTTTCTCCCACTTTAGGCTGAAGAAGATGGCGCACAAGGAGCAGATGCTGATGCAAAAGGGTATTCAACGAGCGAGCGCTGTCTGCTATCTAATTTACGTTCGTCTTTTTCCTATCAGTGCCTCGGAGACGAATGCGTTCTACACGAATATCGACGCAATGCCAAATATGTTGCTCAAAAAACGATCGACGCGTCTTGTCAGCGATTTGGTAGGTTCGACTTCGATTGCTCTTGAGAGGCGGCACAACCTGAAATTATAGCTTCCTTTCACTTTCTTCTCATTCTCTCTCTGTCCTCTTCTAGGTCCTCAAGGTACATAATTTCTCTGCTGCATGAATTATCTGAGCTCTCTTTGTCTTTGGAACGTACCGCCAATTCGCTCGTTTGTACCTTCATATCTTACCTGCTCGCTTGTTGTACGTCTAAAGTGGGGCACTATTCGTTTCCCTCCCCTTTCAGCGTTGAGACTACTAACGAGGTCAAAAGGTATCGAATTTAAAGAGATTCAGTTCTCTACCGATGTCGGTCCTTCCTGGGAAGCAGTTAGATTCCATTTCAATTCCAACGTTAGAGGACTCGAAAATTATCCTCGCAAAATTTTTTCGAGCTTTATCTCTGCACGTCGGAAAAACGGTCGGATAAACGGAAATTTTAGAACCGAATACTTTTTACCTTTCGGCAGTTGGCCTAGTTGAGCACCCTCCACGAATTCCACATTTGACTCGATTTGACTCAAACTAGATTAGCATGGGCCCACTACGCATCGCCTATTACGTAATTTCTGAAAAATTCAGGCTGTGGCAACAAAGCGTGCTCAGGCGGGCCTCACGAGCGCCGGTCGGTCAACATTCGGTGATGACGAGCTCGTAAGTTCGAAGCGCTTGCTAACTTACGACTGAGTTTGACGGAAGCGAGATTGCCTGCTGCTTGTCTCACACAGAAATCTCACGTCTACAAGAAGACAATACAGGCACTGATCTACCCGATCAGCTGTACAAGACCTCACAACTTCCAAGTGTGGACGGCGACGAGTCCGGCGTACTGCCTCGAGTGCGAAGGCCTCCTCTGGGGCATAGCGAGGCAGGGTCTTCGTTGCACTGAGTGCGGCGTCCGTTGCCACGATAAATGCAAGGATCTTATCAGCGCGGATTGCCTCCAGAGTACGAAACAACGTCAAGCTAGCTACTATTAGTCTTCACGGTGTAGTAGATAGAGGATGTAGCTAGCAACGCAATGAACTGCACGTCCTGCCTGTGAACAGGGGCTGCCGAGAAGAGTAGCCGGCATAGCGACGTGAAGGCGCACAACTTCATCGTCCTAATGCAGGACACCATGAAGCTGCAGGAGCAGAGCAAGCCTGAACTGTTCGAGCTTATCAGGTGCGATTGCCAGAAAAGAGATGAAGTGCCAAGCCACACGCTGTTCATCTGTAGAGTTGGATTCGGCGTCGATGCCGACAACCACATCAGCACGATTGAATCGGTGAAGCAGAGCATCCTTGAAGGAACCTCCAAATGGTCGGCGAAGATCACTGTAACAGGCAAGCAAGTCGCTAGTCTGACGCAGGAACAGCAGGCTAATAACTGCACGTACGCACTTTCAGTGATCTCCGCACAAGGCCTGTCCGGCAAGGACAAGGGTGGTAAGAGCGACCCATACGTGACAGTTCAAGTGGGTCGGGTGAAGAAGAGGACGCGCACGATCCACCAAGAGCTCAACCCGACATGGAACGAGAAGTTCCTCTTGTAATTACTCGAAGCGTGTCCATCTAGCAGAATATCACTGAGTCATGAAATACTGTGCATAGTGAATGCCACAATTCAACCGATCGTATCAAAGTGCGGGTCTGGGACGAGGACGACGATCTGCGGAGCAAGCTTCGGCAACGACTCATACACGAGTCGGACGACTTTCTCGGTCAGACCGTTATCGAAGTGCGCACACTCAGTGGCGAGATGGAGGTCTGGTACAATCTTGGTGAGTTATAAGTGTTGTGATTCATTTTTGTAATAATTGACTTCTCGTTGCTTCTTCGACGATCTCGTTTCTTTCTTTGTTTCAGAAAAGCGCAGCGATAAGTCGGCTGTAAGTGGCGCCATTCGACTGCACATAAGCGTCGAGATTAAG
>JAQGBB010001553.1:0-13114 GCA_034691745.1 Prismatolaimus dolichurus
CTCATTCCTTCCTTCCGAGGATATCATTTATGGACGTCACCTTAGAGCGTTTTGCTAATTTATTGGCGTGTGTGACAAGATTGCCCGAAGCTTTTAAAAACACTTTTGACTGTGCCGTGGCGCGCAACCTGGTCTGTTAGCTCTTGATGTACGCCGTTCTGTGCGACATACGAGGTGCACAAAGTGCGTTACCTCGGCGCGTTCGCGATGGTTTAGCGAAAGATACCACAAATTCCGTGGTTGCTAAATGGTCGCGAACGCCAATGCAAAGGCAGCGGATTCGAAATGGAAAGAGAAAGGTGACGTGTTTCGGAAAGGGACGGGAACAACGTCAGACAATGCAACTCCAGGAAGGCATCACAAGACCCCAGAACCATGGGACCCAGATTCTAGGCGTTTTGGCTAAGGCTAAAGTGGCTAGTAGTGTACCATGTACCACTACAATGCATGAAACGTTTTCGTCATTTTCGTCAACTGCACCCGTCATTCATGCGGAGCGCCCAGCTGACCGACAAGCAACTGCAAATTTCGGCAAGCAATAGAACGCTGAATTTATCGCAGCATTCAAATACGTTTCTTCCGCGTGTCGCGTCTGAAATATCTCTGCGTGAACGGCGATGGGATCCCGATGGCTAGACGACTTGAGTACGCGATCTACACAACGATGTTTGCGTTCTCTGCTACTGATCTCGTTAGGCCTGTTTTGATCGGCGAACAGCTTCGAGATCTCACAGCTTTATTTTAGGCCAAAGATATGTTGCACTGAATTTACTGCTGCGGATGCACCCAGTCTATTGACCCAGTTTGATGCTTCCTTACAGACGTACACACATCGTCGGCATGCATATTTGTAGCAGTTGAATGCTATTGAAAGGCATCCTGCGAACAAGCAGCGTTGCAAGCAGCGGAACGTTTCCAAACGTACACGCGTTTCACGACTGCTGCAGACGACGCGGGTGCGCAGAGTTGCTAATTGTGACTTAGGTTCGTCGTACACTAAAAAACATAACGCGAGGGAAGACCCGATCTGTTCAGCTTTAAAGTTACCAAAAACCAGTTTCATTCCAAGCGTTTACGCATGAAACCCAGCTCCGATTAGTCTACACGACAATCCTTTTCAACTGTTTTTCGCTTGTGGAATTGCGGAGAAACTATTAAAGGCAAAAGAGCATTTTCGATCCGGTTTTCAGACGGGAAAATTTTTTATCTTATTGTGGCTTTTTACTTTAATGCAAATCTGTTATTTTAATGCACATACACATACCCATACACATTTTAATGCCCTATACACTGAATAAAACCGGTACATACACGAAAATAAAACGTAGAAAAACTTTTTTAAGCACCAAAAACGCTTAAAATCAATGGTCTCGAAAACTCGGCATGAACACAGGACGTGCCATTCTGGAGTCTCGATCCAAGACGGTGTTTCAAAGAGCGGTCGTATTCAGAACGTGTTCCAGCAACGTGTAAATTCGTGTGTTAGGTGTTCTTGTGAATTTCTTCGCTGATTTCGACTACGAACGATGTAGAACGTGCAGAAAACATGCTTTGCATATTTCTGCGAACATGAGTGACCTAGATCTGGAATGAATGTATATAATATTCTAGGAAATTACCAAATTTGTTTAAACTACTGTACTTTAGAGAAGCGCCTCAAAAGTCGCATTTGTCTGCACGATATCTTTGTGCGACGGCGGCACGTTTACCTTCGTGCTCGTGGTGACGGTTGTGGGTGAGCTGCCGACTGCAGGCATGATTACGCGTGGATAGAACGCAGATAATTACACGGGGAAGGGCTGAAGCTTCTGAAGGAAGCTCTGAGTGAAAACGGATTCGGCGATGAGCCGTAGCCACGCATTTTTATGCTTGACAACGCATCGGGGGAACGTAACGCACTCAAGGCCGTGTGGCCACTGGCAGTTCTACAACTGCACATCTTTCATTATGCTCAGGTATTGTGGGGTTCGAGGGGGTGCTCTGAAAGCCATGTGCAGCATGCAGATAAATCAAACTGCGTCAAACATACAGGCAATTTGGCCGTAGTTATGGGCAGTTAAAGGCATCGCTGACCCGGCGGAGCGCAAGTTTTGAGCGGAGCGGAGGCTGACCCGGCGGACAACCATCGAAAGATTCTATTTGCGGTGAAAAGAACAAACGCCATGACAATAAGAAATTAGTACAAATATCAGCAGCTGTTATGTTGCAGAAGACCGACGAGGAAGCACAACGACATACGCATGCGGTGCTGTGCTTTGCAATCACACAGCGACATCCAAAATGAGTCGAGGACATATCGAAAGTGGAATCCACGAGAGCTATGGCCGCTAGCTTATCGACATGATCCCTTGTAGCGAGGCAAAGACACGAATAACTACGCCGAAGCTATGATTCGGGTGTTCAAGGTAGCCATACGCTACTACGTGTGCAACTACGTAGACGCAGTGCAACAGTACATGCACATAAAACTTCGTATATTATAGGACGTTGTCTTGAAATGGTGCGAAGCGATGGGAATGAAGGTGCTTGTGATTTACGTAATCAAGTATCTTAAACACTACAGCTTGATTTTGCTCACCTTCGAGATGTGCGGCCGCATGTGCTTGCAGTCAAGATGGCGTAAAGTGCGCACTAACAATATGCACTCTCAGATAATTTTGTATCACATCCGCCGTACTGCAGGTTAATCTCTAGCTTAGAGTGATCCACTGGGTCCCTTGACGCACGCAGGAAGCCAGACCCAGGAAACCCATGAGACCGGCGTCAAAAACTGAGGTGAGGGAACTCAAAAAAATGCTGGCGAGCACCAAAGGCATTACCTAAAAATACACTAGAAACACTAGAAAAAACAACTAGTCTATATAGTACTCTACGCACTGTACGGCGGTACTACTATACTGCATACGTATACTGGTATGATAGTACAATATCTACTAGCAACTACTGTACTACGACTGCATGAATAGCACGCCAAATGATATTGTATTCCAATTGTAGGGTCTTAAGGAATCTTGCCGATGCACATCAGGCAAGCAGGCGACTTTATCTACTACGTCGCAGCGAGTCAAACGTGAGCGATACGAACGGAATGGCAACAGAAACACAGCAAAAGTTGATATTTAGTTACGCTGTCACTTTGCTCTGCGCAGAGAGTAAATTCAACAAGACTAACGAAAACCAAAATGTCTAATTGTCTGTTTTCGCAGCTAACGGCTGAAGGTAAGCATCGCCGTTATTTTTTAAACAAAATTCCTGACTCAAAAACTTTTTTATTTTCGAATTTGAAACAAATGCCTCGCCGTACTATTCCAATGTGATGTAATGCAGTCGAAACAACTACTCGCTTTCACTGTCGAAAAAAACGCGACTCGTCTCTGCAACTGCTGTACAGAGTGCATCTACGGCTAAATCTACGGCTGAACCTGCGGCTGAATCTACGGCTGGAGAGACCGCGGCACCTACTCTTGCCTTATGTCACCGTATGCAAAAAAATCGAATTTTCTCAATTTCAAAGTTTTGAGCTAAAACGTCAAAGTGCCTTCAATTTTCGTGAAAGTCGACGAAAAGTCAGCGACAAGGAGACTCGACCAACAGCCAACAACGATGAGCAGCACTCCTGCAGATAAGCTTGGCTACTTTTTTCCTGCGAAAAAGAGAGAAAGAGGAATAAAAACTTTAATGTTTTTGTACTCTATTTTAGCCGAACTCTGCTCTTTTTCGCCATAGTGCACCACAAGCGCCTCGAGGACGCACTCAGAGCGATCCGATCGGGCGAGATGACAATCAGCGAGGTGTCGACGTTTTACGCCGTTTCTCGCACAACGCTGTACAAGCGAGGCGTGTGATCGAGCGACAAGCCGTCTCGATAAAGGTGAGGAAGCCGATTCCCTTTCAACTTTCTGCGCCGAAGCAAGCCGCCGCAGCGACAAGACGCAAACGCACGACTCCGCCCCCCCCCCCCAGCGAGCGTTCTGGAAAACGTAGCGACGACCCAGAGTGATGGGCGCCGTTTCGCGAACGTACGGTCAGCCGCGTGCGGCGAGCGCGGTGGCGAGCTCGTCAACTTCGGCCGCGACGGCGATTGGCGGTGCCAGCGACGCCGGCGGTGGTGCGTCCGTTTCGTTTGCAGTGGCGCGGCAACACTGGCGAATCGAGCTCGACGAGCACCGTGCATCGCGAAGACGCCGACTCGCGTGCTGCCGGCGCGAACGAAGATCGTGCGCTGCCGCGTGTGCAATCATGCGCTCGAGTCGACGTTAGCGTTCATCTGCATTTGTGCCGACTCTGGTCTCGTTTTTCTACAGCGACAAAAGTGCAGTGACGCACTTTTAAAATCATACCTAAGATGGTAAACGGCGAAAAGTGCGATCGTAGCATAAAGCTATGCATATGCACGTAGTACGCTTTTATTTACTTTCTAATTATGTACGCAGACGCATGTGCATGTTCTTCTCAGCTAGAAGCTCAATTGGCAGTTCACTGGTGGTAAAAAACCGTCCGCAAATGTAGAAGTTCACGTGGATTACTCTAGGATTGTAAGAAATCGATAACCCTACGCAAAGTACATGGGAACTTCCGGCTATGCAAGATTAGCACAGGAACTTGCTCAAACCAACATCGGATTCGGACTCAGCGTGTCGAAAAACCCTGGGCTGCATGATTTTAGCTTCCTCACGCCACGTTTGCGCCGTGCCAGCTGTAAAAAACCCAAAAAGTAGGATCCCGATCACCAGGTGGCGCTTTCGCGCAGGTGACCACACGCGAAAATTGTTGATAGCATCATCTCCACAAGGCTTTATTCTATCAAAATTCTTGGCGGCAGGTCGATGCGACGCCTGGGGCAAGAGAAATCTGACCGAGAAGAGTGGTCATCTTGGGGACAAGTTTTTTTCCGCGGGATTGTCAAAATTCCATCTCTTTCTGGCGGATTAGCTCATGATAGAGGCAACGCCTCGGCCCGCGCCATGCAACATTTTCTCGTCACGATCATGGGCTACAAAAAAGATGCAGACAAAAAGATTCGTAATGTAGAATTTTTTCGAACACACTATCGATTTAAAAAATCGTGTTCATTTTGGGGACAAACTACCTTATTTATTGGACATACGATAGTTGTTACTTGTAGATAGATGCAAAAACTCTAGTTTGTTATAAAGAGTAACAGTGCTGCAGAATTTGGTATGTCCCACGAGGAAGTGACCGGTTGCGTTGGGAGTATATTGATGTGATTTGCAAAATAAAACAAATTTATTCTATTTCAAAATTCCTTATGTTTGCTATGAAAAATCGACTTGCAATTTGGCCACAGAATGGACCCAAACTACACTGATCGTATCGGGTGTACGGAATGAATCGCTTTCTTACGGTAGTGTAACAATGGGATCGTCACTGCAAGTTAACACTAGCGACCATGCAGTCTGCGTACCATACAAGTGCGTTACGGCCTTTTTTCGGCCCTTTTAACGGGGCCCATCGTAGCCGGTGCCTTACGCGTATATGCACAACGATATACTCTTCCAGCCCGTAAATAGGCACTAGCACCTATTACCCTGTAAATACGGTATGCTCATGATACAGCCGATGCACAATTGCATTTTACACATTTTCTGCAGGCTTGTGCGAATAGCACATGCTTTAGTTATCTTATTTTGAAGCGATTTTGAAAGCGCGCGCTGACAGGCCGTCATCGGCGAGTGAACGCTATCGAGTGATCAATAAATCGTGATTTGTTTTGACTGCATGCTCAAAAATTTGCCTGCAGTTTTCTCTGGATTGTCTTAGCCTACAGCGGACTTCAGTATGTCAAAATAATACCGTAATTGGCCTGACATTTCCACTATTGAAGTCTGCTGTAGGTTTAGGCAATTTTGAGAAAACTACTGGTGAATTTTTGAGCGTGCAGTCGAAACAGATCACGACTTATTGATCACTCGATACTAACACTCGACAGCAATTTAAAGATCTAACCGTCTACTTACTTCAACCACTGTATTCCATCGCATGCCACCTGTATGCGCACCAACCAACAAAAGTCTAACATTTTTCGGCTCAGTTTCAGCTCGAGCTTGAGTCGAACAAGTTATTCGTTTAGTAGATCGTCTTTGTAATGATTCTGAAGAATCCTCGAATAGTTTACCGTCTGTTGAACGGCGTGTTTTGCATTTACAAGCCTTCAGACTTGGACGTGAAGTCGATCTGTCGAAAAATTGCAAAAACTCTCGCTGCTGGTACGTCAGTTGCAAATTGGTGCGAGTAGTAGTCAGGGTTTATAGTGCACTCAAGATCATCGCTCTTCTCGCTAGGCGTAAATCAGCTTGATAGTTGGCATCCAAGTTTGAGGGACAGTCACTTGATTGAACAGGCTTCATCAAGTAATTTGATCGACTACACGTTTCATCCCTCAGGTTTGTTGCTTGCGCCAGGCTGATTGATTGCCAGCATTTGCGACTACTTACTACATTGTTTAGTCACGGGCGGTCTGTTTCAACCCGAGGATTTTCGTCTTGAACCCGTTCAGTCGATGGATGCCGACACGACTGGCGTTTGCCGTAAACTCTTGTCGTTCCTTATTTTACCTCATCCAATGTGTTCTTGCTGATTTTCAGCAATCGCCATCAACGACGGTTGTGAGTTCATCGAGAAGCTCAGAAGTTCTCGACCCATTAAAGTACAGCTTATACGACACTGAAAAAGTCATTTCTATTTCTGCTTTCTTCGGTCCAGGTTTCCACGATTCGCGGTCGCCTTGGACGCGCAACGTTAGACTTCTCTTCACGCTCTAAAATAGTCGAAAAATCAACATACAGTAAGTAAACTCATTAAAAAACCATGTCCTCTTTTAAACCATACTTTACATCTTTTCACAGAACATGTAACACGATATCGTCTCGAGCGTGTTCTCAACAAACTTGAATCGATTTTTCAAAAGCAAGTCTTCAAGTACGTCGGCGTCGATTTGCAAACACAAGAAGCATATGATCTCGCCTCACGTGGTCCCATTCGTCCCACCGAGGATTCTGGCCCAATCATGTATCGTTTGCATTGCATCGACTTTCGGCCCCCTTATTTCACAGTCGGTAAGCATCATGGTTTCGAATATCGATCTGTAGAATGAAATCCAGTATTACACCCTTCAATATCTGTCCACATAACGGCATATTTCCACAATATTCTCTCCTATTCTCAGAAGTCCAATCCGTAAACGACACCGACCCTTGGCTGAAAGAGTTCATGCACGATCTCGGTTTGCGCTTGCGCTCTAACGCAACATACGAGCACCTCCGACGTGATCGTTTCGGTCATTTCAACGTCGAACACGCTCTCCTTCCAAAACACTGGACATTACCTTCAATTCTCACCAACATCGGTCATTGTGCACAACTGTTAGAAACATCCTCAAATCTTCCAACTATCACTACCATCGATGACAGGCCAAATGATGTCACTGATTACATTGAATCCTATCCAGCTGTGCGGGAGATGATCAGTCCTGGCGAGAGAGACGGTGACGTGGTTGGACGGATCGAGACTAGTGGGATCACTCCGATCGATAATTTGATTACGAAAAGGCTTTGTGAGAAAGAGGAGAATGTTTTTCGAATTTATTCGAGTGAACGAGATGAAGACGAAGTTGAGAGTGAAGAGGATGAGGACTATTTTAAGAAATGCGCTCGCGTGAAAGAGAAAAGCGAGAGGCGTCGATGGGAAGTCACGCGGTAGAGGTGTGGTTGTTAACTCGCTTTTTTCGTTAGTCTTTCCCATTTGGCTTTATACAAACAAAGCTGCGTTAGATTTTTGTTTCCACTTAATACGACCAAGACCGATGACTGTTCTGGTGTTTTTCCCAAAGTTCAATGAGCTTTACTCGCCATTGTTCATCACAACTGATAAGCACATGTCTTGCCTCTTCTCCCTCAAACTTTATCCTTATAGCGTCTAATCCCTTCGCTTTTCAGCTTCAAATACAAATGGAAGCACCACCCAGTGGCGATCTAATCGACGATGATGTCCCCATTGTAATTCCAACTAAACGTCGAAGATTAACATCCGAATGCAGTACCGAAACGGACACGAAAGACGAGTTACCACCCCCGTCTGTTGTGATCAAAGCTAACGACGAAGTTGAGAAACTCAAATTCTTACTCGTTGCTGCAACTGTCCCACTCGCAATAGAGTACATCGACGAACCACGTCTTTGGTTACCGGTCTTTGCAAGACTTGATGTCGACTCACGTCTACGCGCGGCCGGCGTTTGTAAAGCGTGGAGAGAGTTACTCACGCCGGCTGAGGTTTGGGCCGATCAAACGACCTTGAGGGTGGGACTTGAACGCATTGCGCCAAGATCGAACAGGTTTGGCGATTGTGAGACGAGGAGGTTGAGAGTCCTTTTACCGCGGTGTGGAGCCTTTGTACGACTTGCCGTCTTCTATACGAGTGTTCACACTGAACAGGTATGCTTTATTGGGCACATATTAATTGTTAATTGACACATTTTTAGCTCGAAACAAAATTTTGGAAAAAATTTAAAATTTTTTTGAAGAAATTATTATTTTCTGTCGCATAGGCTAGGACCTGCAGAAAAAAAATTGAAGCCTTTTCGCGAGCGAAAATTTTTGGAAGTTTCGAGAACATTTCCAGAGGCCGCAAAATAATTTTTTGAGGACGCGTAGACACCCTGTTTTTGTCTTTTCATCCACCTGTTCACAACGGTTGTCCTATTCCGAAAATTTCCCGAATTCCTTTGTTCTTTTCCCCCTTTTTATTGAAAGCACAATTCGTTCCCCATTGCAGTTGACGCTTGTCGCCGACGCCTGCACAGCGCTCACCGCCCTCGAGTTCCACGTGGGTCTCTTCAGCGAGCAGTTACACACAATCGGTGTTCGTTTTGGTGCCCGTCTCGTCCAGTTGTACCTCGCAAAGGTGTTCAGCGATCAAGATCTCGTACTCGAGTGGGCTCTTATGCGGTCACGCGATCTGCGCGAGTTGAGATTCGGTGCAGCCTGTGAACTTCGTGGAACTGCTTTTCAGGTCAGCACGTGGAAGCAAAGTTTTGAATTTTTGCCATACTTTATACTTTAGGCACTCCCACTTTTACCAAGACTTCAAATTGTCGGTGTTCCTGCGATGCCACGCCAGAGAAATCTCCCACCTGCAGCACAAATCGGACAAACTTCCATACGCATTCTTGAACATCTCGTCCCTGCCATTCGTCGCGCTGCTCTACAGGCTCAACGTCGCCCGTCACTCGCATCGGCGTGGCAGGCGATTGATTTGAGTGGGGTTGATCTGTCGGTGAACGACGGATTCGCTTTGCTTGCACTTGGACATGTCGCACAACAGCTCATTGTACTTTGCCTTTCTGGGTCGCGCTTTTTACCCGAGGGTGATGTGCAAGCTACTCAGGCTGGTCTACCGGCTGCAACGGTGCAAAGGTCGCCGACACTTGTGTCAGATAATGGCTTCTGGTCGTTTCTCGAGTCGTTTCATCGGCTGCGTTATCTCGATTTGTCGTTTGTCGATCGGCTTGCTGATTTTGCACTTGAGGTATGCAAATGAATCAGACTGGGTTTAGAGCGGCGCTTATTTGAGTTGGACTGGCGAAAAAAGTCGCATATTTCACCTTTTGCCAGCATCGAACAAAAGGAAACATTTAAAAAAACAGAAAATGCTGAAAATAGCAAAAAATTTGGCGAAAATCTTATTCAACTTGTTGAATTACATTGATATTTTTTGATAATTTTTTGCACCAAAAGTAAGAAAAATTACATTTGTTAGTATGGCCCATATTGTACTAAAAAGTCGCATCCGCAATTTAGGCCCTCCGTGAATGCCGTCACCTCCGCGTCCTCAGTCTCGAAGGTGCCCGCGGTTTCACCAGCACCGGTGTTCGCTCCCTCTCCCATTGTGACCGTCTGGAAGCATTAAATCTTTCATCAACATCCGCCGTTAACACCGACGACGAACCAATTCCCTCCGTTGAACCCCTCGCCATTGTCGACCTCGTCGAACGTCTTCGCTCCCTTCGTATCCTCGCTGTCGAACGTCCCTCTCTCTCCGACGAATGTGTCGCACCTCTTCTCCAGAAACGACCAACCCTCGTCGTTCTTGCTGTTCTCGCTGTCTCCGATGCGGGACTTAAACAGATCGAAACAATGCGCTATGATCGACCACCCACACTCAGACCAGTACCTCCACCTCCGGATTATCGCCTGGCCGAATTCGATGATGTTTGTTGTCCTGCTGACGTCGACGATGAATCGACGGGAGATGAAGACGAGATTGATGAAGATGAGTTGGATGATGAAGATGAGGAGGAAGAGGAACGTCTGGCGATGGAAGAGGAACTTGCAGAGGCGGCAAGACTGGCGGATGAGATGGCGGAATCGCGACGACTTTTTGTCAGGGATGGAGATGAAGGCGAGATGGCCAAGTTTAATAATCGCATGGCGGCGAGGTCGGCGGTGAGACCTTCGTGGAGGGCGTTGAAGGGGTTTGAATGGTCGGGTGTGGTCGATTCTTGGTTTGAATATGCACGGAAGCGGTTGAATGTGGGGGCGGCACCACATGTTGGAGGAACGCCGTAGGGCGGCTGACGAGGATAATTGGAAACTAGCTTACACGTGGGATGGGAGTTGTGTTTTGCAGTGCATTGCTTAATGAACTGCTGTGAATTTATGTACTGTGCTATTTGGTTAAGCTGCGTTTCTTGTTTTGTGTGGAGTTTACTTTGATCTATCGAAGAGGGTCACGTGATCTGGAGCTGGAAGTGCTCACGCGAGCGGGAAATTAGGTCGTGCTATGTAGAAGTGGTACCACACAGGCGTGCGATCTTCTACGAAGCACTGTCCCTTATGTTGTGCTGTATAGGCGTGCTTGTACGCACGAATTCAATTCTGCATCACTCGAAGGGCTATCGAGTTATTTCATTCTGTATGTCGCGCTATGCTTTCATTTAGGACTTTTTCACACTGAGTCGTGGTTGCGATTGCCCTTTTATCCTTTTTTCCTTTATTATCCTTTCTTTTTAAGACCATTCTTTTTCTTCTTTCTTTTCCCGAGCCGCCATGAATTATACTATTTTGCTTATTTTTTCCACCCTTTTTATCTTTTCTTTCGAAAATGGAAAAGCAATCGCAACCATGTGAGTGCTTTTCGCTAGCGTTATTTCACCGGCTTCATTGGTACATGCATGCTACTAGTGCATGGGTCGTGCTCACTGACTTGTGACAGTTGTGTATGTTTGGCACGCCGCAGTGCGAGTACATAGGGCGTGCGCGATTTTTCTATGTGGCCAAAGTACTATCGTTGTCTCTCTGCCTATCGTACATTCTTATTGGAATTGCAGTATTTTGCTCGTTTTAGCGTGACCGACGCTGGCTATGTTGTGCGTATCTTTCGTACGTTAGCATTATTCTGTATGTTTGCGCCTATGTTCTTGTGTATCTTGCTGTTCCTCATCAAAGTACTCCAGAGTACTTTCTCAGTTCACGTGCTGTGTATTGTCTTCTCTCATGGAAGATTTATGTGTTCTGTATGTAGATTGAAATGTGTGCAAGTTTCGGAAGCATAGTGCCCTGTGTAATTTGATGAGCTTTGCGTGCACGTGGTGCGTTCATCAAATGGTAAAACTTGTTGCCGTTTTCGTTTGCGCCTTCCGGATACAAACGAGGGCGGGCGATAGATACTGTCAAATTAGACATTTCCATCGAATGCTCATCCTGCCGAATAAGCTCACCAGTTTTGCCCTAGTTTTGATTTAGCCTGAAAAAGCAGTGAAAAACCGTCGTTAAACGTCAGGGAGAGAAACGTAACATAAGCACAGAGAGACAAGTCCAACATTTTCGTAAACCGCTTTTCCGCTACTTTTATGCTAGTATTTCCAAGCTACTAGCAAAATATTGAGTGCCGCTTTAATCTTTGCTTCGGTTGGGTTTGCCTGGCGTAACGCGGCCTATGGACTAAATTTCGTCATAGACTCAATGTTGAAATGGATATCTTTTATCGAAAACCCTAACCTCGAGACTCCAATGCCGTCAACTGCCCACCGATTTAGGACTTTTCTCAACCTCACGTGTCCACAGTTAGAGGTAAATCGTGTATTCGCACAGCTCTCTGCTCACCTTCGTGCTGTATATTTATATAGTATTGCAACTTCTTAGATGAATTAATTAGAACGAAGAGAAGACAACAAAAATTTTGGTTTTTCCTCCTTTTCAGACCGAGCCAATGGCCAGAGGCCCGGTTCGCATTCGAACCGAACGAGAAGCCAGCCTCTACCAATGCTTTGTTTCTACCGGATGCTTTTCGGCTTTGCCGATCCAAATGTCCAATTCCATTCTACACTAGATGTACGGGAACACCTCTCACGGTCAACATATGAGATTGAGAAAAACCCCATTTGGGAAAGCCTTACGTTAAGAAAAGTCCTGATGGAAAAATGTGCTAGATTGGGTAACGACGGGTCCCTATATATTCTCACCAAACGTAGCGTGACTCACTTGGTGTGAAGCGCGTGCACGTTCGGTACAATAGAAAACGTAAACTAGTGGAGAAACGACCTATGTCAAAGCCGACTTTTGGATCACTCACAATGCATATGTAGGCAGTATTGTAAAACTCTTGAAGTAAGCTATCTCTGCAGTCGCTTTCTGGCAAACTACACCTCAAGACGTCTCACAACTATGGTTCAGCAAGAGAACATTATTCGGAAACGGATCACGAATAAGAAATAGAATACTATCAACTAACTGTGTTATCTTTTAACCCGAACAACGCGAACAGTTCGTACAATTCGCACAAGGAGATCACCGCACGCGACAGCGAGAAAGATCCAAAGCGGGATCATCACATAAGTGAGTCGCATAGTCTTCGCCACCTCCGCATGCGCACAGACGAGAATCTCGAAGATAAGTTTGAGACCAACCATTGCAAGTGTTGCATAGATGCGTCGAACATTATTGTCACTAGGCGTGGACGCAGATGCGCCACCAGCGCGATAGAACTGAATCAGTTTGACGAGATCGTGTGCAATTATCGACGCGTCTAAGATCCACATTGGTATGAAGATGATGAACCAGCTCCATTCTATCCCTAAACGAACGCAATGCGCTTTATT
>JAQGBB010001554.1:0-13109 GCA_034691745.1 Prismatolaimus dolichurus
GTTGCGATACGTATTGAATTTGGATTGCCGATAACAGGCAAAGCTAGAAAATGGTAAATATTATGAATAGCTTTTATACGGTTGCGGTACGTAATGAATTTGGATTGCCGATAACAAGCAAAGCTAGAAAATAATAAATATTATGAATAGCTTTCATACAATTGCGATACGTATTGAATTTGGATTGCCGATAACAGGCAAAGCTAAAAAATGGTAAATATTATGAATAGCTTTCATACGGTTGCGGTACGTATTGAATTTGAATTGCCGATAACTGGCGAAGCTAGAGAATGTGTCGCAAAAATTTGTCGTTAAATGAGCACTTTTCGACATCATTCTTTCGACAAAACCATTCGTCGTCAATCACGGCTTGGCTGCACCCAGAGCACGGTAACGCTTCTGCGCTCGCTTCGTCAGGTCGTTTGCATGATTTACACAACAAGAGGGCCGACGTTACAACACAGCAGCGAAAAGCTTTCAAGCACGCTCGACACTGAATGGTCAAGTGCAAGCATGCCCACACACCCTAATGCAACATTCACGTCAAATTTTGAACGTACGACGGTGGAAAAGGCAGCACGCCAGCTAGCTGCTCGCAGAGTAACGAGAGAAAGACCACCATTCTTTGCGCACCCTGTGGTCGGATCTGGAAAATCTCAAAAGCACAGAGATGGGGAGACGAAGCGGATCGAAACAAGCTGCATTATGGTGAATACCATGTAGTACACACAGTACGTATAAGCATGTACTATGTGCATAGCAGGCACGTAGCTAAGGGGGCTATTGGGGCCACAGGTGGTCGCGGGCCTGCATTTTCCGGGCCCGGCCCGAACGTGTTTTTTCCAGCCCTCAGCCCGGCCCGAACATTTTTCCACCCCTCGGCCCGGCCCGAACATTTTTTCAGCCCTCGGCCCGGCCCGACCCAAACACAATTGGCAGAATCGCATCTAGCGATCGCACGGGCCTGCCTTTGCGTGCCTTTTTGAGAAAACCCTGCACGTCTACTTGCATTTTTTCTTTGAAAAGGCAGCAGAACAGAGGTCGGCAACAAAACTATTCTTTAACGAGTCCTTGGTTGAGGATCGGTCGGCCCGGCCCGAGATTATTTTTCCGAGGTCCAGCTCGGCCCGCGACCATCTCTGATTGGGGCTATAAGAATCGGTTTTGAGTTTGACCCTTACTCTATATTCATGCGAAGTGTGCAAAAAATATGTCGAGTGTAGCTAAAGTTGTTAAGCAAATTGTGCGTCAGGTGAAAAACATCGCTGGATGTCCTTCACCTGACGCCGAATTTGGCTTAACAATTTTAGCTACACTCGACATATTTTTGCACACTTTGCACGAATACAGAGTAGCATCAGGCTTATTTGATGTCACAAACTATTTGGGTCCACATCTCATGTGTGAAAAACTGAGTGAAATTCGCAAAAAATATCCTTCACCTGACTCCTGGAATCCCCCACAAACGTAGCTTTTTTATGACCTCGCGTTTTGAAGTTCAGAACAGCAACGGTAGAACTGCTGAAAAGTCACCGAGCGTTAGCTAGACTCAAAGGATGCGACCCTCCTCATTTTCTTGCGTTGGTAGCAGTGACACGACGTGTATGTGTCGTATGAAAGTTTGCAACTTTCATATGAAAGTTTGCAATTTCGGATCGCACCCAGCTCAAATTAATCGTCTTTAGCTTGCCCAAAAACTGATGAAAAAATGGAGAATTTTGTTACACGCATTTTTTGCAAGTTGAGCTTATTTGCACGAGGCTTCACGCGTGACGACACGGCTTTACGCAAGTTTCTCGCCTCCAGTGACGTAATGGCACATTTTTCGTCGTGAAAATGTTTTCTAGTAATTAGACTACGGGTAAGACGACTGGCACACTGGTTTAGCGGTCCCACTTCTAGGACTTTCATATCACTATCATATAACTTTCGAAGTTGCAAACTTTCATACGACATATGTTTTTTGACTGAAGGCCGAGTTTTCCCTGCAAACATCTAGTGTTCGTGCCAATCGAATTCATAGATTTATCAATTTTTGTTTGTTTAGTTCCACTGTGGCAGTTAAACGAAACTCTGAACGCCGAGCAAGTCCGCTTGCTCCTTCACGGCTATGGAGTCATAGCTAACGTTCTCCGATCGTGCGCACTTGAAGGAGGTTCGACTGCAGTGTCTGGGTTCTCTCGTCGCCATGAACACGCCGGACATTTTCTTGCGCTCGCTCAGCGGTTTCCCCTTTTGAAGCAGCTTAGGCTGATCGACTGCAAGGTGGGCGAACATTCGCGGCATCGTCGCGCTTGCGTCGATGACGCAGATGCACGTCGACGGTCACGTTATGCCATTGCCTAGACCCGTCGTTTACAGCCTTTCCTCAAATAATTATTATTGCCATCGTTACGTGCTCTACTGTCACGGGTGTGCTTTGCAGCTGGTTTGAAGCCATTAGCTAACGTGCCATTTTCCCTGCAACGGGATAACTAGCAACGTAGCTTTTTTCTGGGCCCGTGTTTTGAAGTTCAGAAAAGCAACGGTAGAACTGCTGTAGGTCATCGAACCTTGGCTAGACCCAAACGATGTGATCCTCCTCTTTTTATTGTGTTAGGGACCATCCATTATTTACGTAAAGCAAAAATTCAAAATTTTTGACCACCCCTCCCCCCTTGTCATGCATTTTATGTGTAAGGGATAGGCTATCTTTTACACGTGTCGTAAACTTTGGGCCAACCACCCCTCCACCCCTTTACTTTACCACCCACTGCTTTACGTAAATAATGGATGGTCCCTTAGTAGCAATGATACGACGTTTGTGTTGTTTGACTGAAGGCCGAGTCTCCACGCAAACATTTAGTGCTTGTGCCATGAGCTGGCGCCGTTCTTCGTTGTTCCTTCTCAACGCCATTGCGGCGCGTGAACGCCCACCGATTTTGCTCAAAAATGCGACGTTGCTAGCTCGGAGCTTTCCGCGACTTTCGAGCATGGAAACGGCGTATCAGGTGGCAAACAATCCGCTAACGACGCCGTTAACTGCACCTCTAAACGTTCCACCTGCAGTGTCTGGTGTGCAATCGACGTCGAATATTTCTGGCACTTTCCAACTCGACACCCACGTGGCTGTGATGTTGCTAAAGAAAAGCGGTAATTATTGTTAAAATGTCTTGAAAATTTATGCTTCAAATTTACAGAATTTGAGTAATATTCGTGCAAATTTATATCAAATTTATTGATTGTTGCTGCTTGTTTGTCAGGTTTCACGGAAGCGCAGGCCGAGCTGATTACGAAGTTTTTGGTTCAGTTGTCAGCGTGGTCTGTCGACTCACAGAATCAATAGCTTGTCACGAAGGCGCAACAGGTAACTTGACGCAAAGTAAGGTGTGACGACATGCCGGATTACTTGGTATTTTTGCATCCTGCCTGGAGCCCGAAGGGCGTAAGCAAAGGAGGCTTACTGGTCGTTCTGAAATTATCCCCCCCCGTATCCCCCCTATCCCCCCCCACGGACAAAAGTTAGCGGACGGTGTGAGCAGTGCAGATGCACCACTGGCAAGTTGGAAACTTGCCAATGGTATGCTCCAACTTGCCAATGGTATGCTCCAACTTGCCAATGGTATGCTCCAACTTGCCAATGGTATGTTCCAACTTGCCAATGGTATGTTCCAACTTGCCAATGGTGTGGAGCGAAATTTTTTTTTAAATTTTTTCGCGAGATAGAGGGGAAAACGCAGTACGGTGACAAATCGTGGCCTCCCTTTCTCTGTCGCTTCAAAAATTTATGTGCTGGTGTTTTTTTGTGAAACGGCAGGATGCCTTTTCGGCTTTGCCGATTTACTTGTCTAAAATTCGTGTGAGCACTGAGCAGTCTTAGTATAACGCAATTCTAAAATTTCGTGTCATCGATGGCTTTGTCATAAGTGCCAAAAGTTAAGGGTTCGAACCCCTCCTCTCTCGGACAGTTTGCTCACACTTTTTTTGCTGTTTCAAAGAATTCAAAGACATTAAGCTACACATTAGTAACTGGCTTTTGGATGCACAAACCTGTTTCTTCGTAAATGACCTCGAGAAACGGAACATCCAACTTGCTCAATGATTGTTTCTTCCCTCTGGCAGAATACAAAAATAATTACTATGGTGGACCAAAAAAGATTGTAAAAATGTAAACGCTTCCTCGCATCACTGAAATGCAAAAACAACAAGTTGGATGTACCGATCCTCGAGGGCCACTGACGCAGTGTGTAAGTGGGCCTAAAACCACTTATGACAAAAACCATTTATGACAAGGAAATTTTGCAGAAAAGTATGTGGGGAATGTGTTCACTAAATTTCACCCAAATTCGTGAACGCATTCAGAAGTTATGCCCAAAATCACTTTAAAACGTTTGTCACTGACAGTTTTGTCACAAGTGGGTTCTATGTGTTCTTGCATGCGCTATGTACATAGTATTGTGACCGGATGGCACTCACAAAAGTTTTGCCAAATCCGTTCACGCATTCGAAAGTTATGCCCAAAACAATTTTTAAACATTTTGTCATCGATGGTGTTGTCAAAAGTGGTTTCCAAAGCCCATATAAGAATCTGAAACTAGACTTACCCTAAGGTACCCGCACGCGAAATTTCAGCCCTATAGCTCTCTTATTTTGAAAGTTATAGTGTCGACAGACAGACGTACACACAGAGACGTGGCACACGGTAATAGGGTCACTGACGTGCGTCAGTGGCCTTAAAACAGTGAACAAACAGAAACAATGCGTGGGCGGCAGAGTTGAAAGAGACTGATGGCATGGCAGTTAATAGGCTGAGTGAACCTGAGGGAAACATGGGCGAACGCTTCATAGGAGGAACAAATCCCGATGGATGTGCGGAGTGACGTAAAATGTGCATGGTAGAGATGTGTATTTCCGTTACAATATAATGGCCATATCCGTAGCCCCACGTGCACGTTTTTGTCTCTGCTTTGTTTATTTTGCAATGTTGAAAAAATGTTATATAATTTCAAACAATCGAGCTCGCGAACTGATGACTCAAGTGTCATTTCGGAAGACTGGTCTCAAACCGAAATAAAAACGCAGTCTAAACGTCCCCACTGACATTGATTAAGTTTATTTTCAACAAAGAGCATTTCGTTCTCGTCACCGCTAGGCAGTGTCTAGCAAATCATGAAGCTAAAGCCACTGATTCGCGCTAATGGATTTTTCTATGGAAATTGCCTCGGGCGTTCACACAAGCCGATCTGTTCCGATTGGTTGATGCGCTCGTTTGCGACTTTTCTTGCTCTCCAAGATGCTCTACGAAACGACTTTACGATAAGCTTTTTAAAAACCAATAGCACCGCCATCGATTTTGGAACGCTTGTCGACCCCGTAGCGCAAAACTCCAGCGACATCTCAGCCGTTCCGGTCATCTTCAACGCAGACCGGCTGCGCTTCGCAGCCACCTCGCATCCCACAGAGTTTGCTACGCGCTCGTTTCTCGTGAACGCAAAAGCGTTTCGAACCACTTCGCATCCACTCGATCTTCTCGCAAAGTTCGGCTGGCCGAATCAAGTCGCCGTTCTCATTTCGCTCATCTGTTCCACGCTGGCGCTTGCATGGATTGGTCGACTCGTTCAATCGACGACGTTTCGTGAAAGCGTGAAGGAAGCGTCTTATTTCGTCTTTGTCGATGCGTCACAATTTGCGATTTTTCAAACGAAAGCACGATTTCTTCTTTCGACGTTGTGGCTGGCGGCGCTCGTACTGTCAACGCTCTACGATGCGGCGCTCACCGACAGTCAGATCCTTCGTGACGAATATCCGTTCATGAACTTTCGCGAGCTTGCCGACGGGATTCTAGAAGGTCGTTTTGTCTATGCGACTTCAAATCTGAACGACTTTAACATTCAGCTAACTCGCTCTTCAAATTCGACCGAGTATCGAAAGATGAACCAAAGTCTGAGTCGACATCCGCCTGTCAAAATCGATTATGCGGACACGTTAAAGGCGGTAATCGATAATCCCAAGTACGTCTACATTAGCGACACGACGAAGACAGAAGAGCTTGCGGCAGCGTCCGAGTGCCGTCTCTTGAGCGTCGTTGATAACGCGAAAGAGCCGTCCTACTTTGGCTTTGCGATTCGACGTGAGTTGCCGAAATTGCGCGAAAACGTCGACCGTCAAATGCCGTTTCTGCGTGCTGTTTTCGAGCGGCGGATGAGGTTTACGCCAAACTGTTTTGAGCAGCTGAGCCGACATACATCGCAGCGACCGCACGCTTTGGAGAATAGCATCCTTGAGGCGTTCTCGCTCGGAGTCGGATTAGCTGTGTCCATCCTTGTTCTCCTCGTCGAAATAGTTGTGCACAGGTGTACCAGAGAGAGTTTCACTTTGACCACCCATTTATGACGCCACGTCGGACGAGTGATGGGGGTTTGGCCCAAAGTGACGTTATGTGTAAAAGATAGCCTGTCTTTGCGTGTGCCGAGTGACGAGAGGAGGGGTTCGAAAAGTAAAAGTAACGTTATAAATGGATGGCGCCACCTCGTTTTGCTGCACGTTATTTGCTTTGACTGTCTGTCGTACGCTTTTCTGCCTCTAGTATCGAGCTTCATTTCTGCATTAATGTGTGTTCACTCGGAGCTGATACGTCGTAGTGAAAACGTTCGACGATCAGCCGTGCTATGCTAACGTCCTACGATTAGCCGTAACCTGCAGCGCAACGTGATTTGTCAACAAAGACGAGCGGACAAGTACTGGGGGCCGGCTGTGCACAACTGATTTCATCTCCTAAAGAAAGAGTAGGGATCGAAAACTGACGAATGTAAAGATCGCCTATATTTACCGACAATGGAGAAAGGGACCAGCGATGAAAATTTTAGCTGCGGTCAGCTTTCAACGGCACTACGCCATCAACACTCATTTCATTTTTGGCCTATGTAGGCGTTTTGATGGGGCACATTCTGCGTTTTTGGTGTGGTGCCGTTTAGAAAGTTTCATGAAAAGCTTTTAGTCTGTAAGGCGATACAATCGCGAAGGCGGTAGCAAAGAGTTATTCTTGTCATGCTGAACGCAAAAAATTTCTGCTAAATTGGAGAATAGCAGCAACTGCTCGAAGTGTAGAAAAGCGAGATATGATCCTCGTCTGTCAACAGTGCCTGCTATTAGCAATTAGACTGCCCACGATTTGCGACTATAATTAACAGCGACGAGGAGCGAACGTTGTCGCAAAAAACTCAGCTGTACAAGGTTTGTGGTTTACTGCGCTAAATACGTTGCTAGTTCAACTTCACTGCTGTAACCGTTGACGATGTGTTCAACAGAGCAATTAAAAACTTTTACTTTCGGTTGTTGCTACAGCCCACGTTGCGATCTCGGCTTGCTTCAGAGCACCAGATTCCAGCTCGCGGCGCATTCTCTTCAGCTGCTTCTTCCAGTCACCACACTGCTTAACTGCACGATTCGATTCAAGACGATCGATGAGCCAACCGATCCACATTCGCTGGCGCCGCCGATCGGTGTGAAAACTTGAGAATAATCACATTGTTTACACTTTTCTTACCTACGGCTGCTGCCCTTCTCTTGATCCGGAAGTCGTTTTACAAACGTTCTTAACAGCCGTTGCTGACAAACTTGAGAAAAGCGAAGAGCGAAGAGAATTGCGAAGTGCTCATTAGCGGCAGCCTTCGAACACTAAATCGTGGCATCTCTTTTTTAGTCATTTGCACACTACATCGGTTGCAGTAGCACTGGAATCGAATTTCTATGCAATATCGATTTATAATCCGTTAATCGAAGAACAACAATGTAGTGACCACTTTGAACTGTTATTGAAAATAGTGAAAACTTTCATTAAATTTCTAAACACACTTCCGAACGAAAATGTTAAATGTTCTGAAATGACACCTGCGACTTGTCGTATCCCGACGGTGCGCAATCATCCTCTACGCCGGAAGTGTTCACCGACGGTGTGCTTGCATCCATTAGCGACCGAGTGTAGAAACTAACGGTTGTCGGTTTTCGCTCTGCTTGAAGTCTCCGGAAGACAAAGACAAGATTCACTGCCAGCGCAATGAAAAGGATGGCGACAAGCACGAGTGCCACGACGGCCGTTTTTTCACCAAGCGTTGACGTTGTTGCTTGCATGGTCGGTTTCGTGCTCGATATTTCCTCGGTTTTCGTTGTAATGGTTCCTCTTTTGCCGTCGGCGTTCTTAGCCGTATTATAAAGCGCCGTTACATGCGTCTCCGTCGTACTTTTTGGAAATGTCGTCTGAAGAACGACGTGAATGGGCGCCTTGCACGCACTGTCGTGTAAGGTTCCAACGTCTGCAAATTGTCAACATGGTGGTAATGAGAAAATAGGCATTCAGGTAAACACATTTTCTTTGCAGCATCAGAACGAGTTCAGCCAGCGGAATAGCGGACTAGTCAAATTGAGATTATATATCCAAATCCATCCACCTTTCTCTTTCCTTAAAAATCTTTTCCACACCAAATCGGTGCATATTTAGCACATCACATCACAGTATGCCCACTGGAAGGTGCTAGAATACATCGTGTTCCAGGGTGTTCTAACTGGTTACATATTGTCCCAGAACACTTCGTGAAAGCCCAAGATCTTTGCTCCAGGCAGGACGCCCTTCGGTTAGGTCGATCAATCAGTCAAACAGAACATTTTAAATTCATGCTCGTATTCGTCGCTTTCAAGTTATTTACCTGGAACTTTTACGATCTGAACGTGCCGTTTCTCCGAAGATGATCCGTTGAACAGAGCAATGCAGTTGTAGAGACCAGCGTGCGATTTCGCGCTTACGTTCCGTATGGTGAGAGTGTTCAGGTTTGAAAACTTTGAAGACGAATTGGAAACCTCTTCGTAGCCATCAATATCACTGAGCCGCTCGTACGTATGAACGTCTTGCTCACGTGACCAGTAGACGTTCGTGTAGAGATACTTGTGTGTCAGACATTCGAGAACGAGTGTTTTGCCGTCGCAGTAGTACTCCTTCTTGTTCGAAGGAGCCAACCGAACGGCAAAGCCTCGATTCTTCCGCGCTTCTGGAATATCTGCAAACACACTCTATGCGTCAAAGATTTCATTGATTTATTGATTTTTTTATTGGGTATCAGAAATTCCGACATGTTTTTTGTGCATTCGGAGGAATTCGTACCTGTAGCTACAATTGAAATATTTGCCGCTGCATTCGGCGTCGAACATTCGAACGTTCTCGTCTCTATCGCGCGTGATGTTAGACTCGAAAAGTGCAAATGGTCCCAGCTCTTCTCGCTTGGCACAAACGTCGAGAGATCACCGCTCCAGTCGCATTCTTCGCTCGGATAGCATGGCTTCCATCTCCATACGATTGTCGGACTTGGCGTACCAAGCGCGTAGCATTCGACGTTGTACCAGTCGCTGAGCGATGTGAACTGCGCGTCCGTCGTATTCGATCGAATTTCTAACCGTTGTGGAAGCTCTTGCACCTGTATGAACTCACGGTCTGAAATAATTTAGTGAATCAAAACCTTAGTGGCCACTTCAAAGGTTTGGCCTTGTGGCTGGTCCAGTATCCAATTTCCCGTGTAACAAGCGAAACGGAAAGCCGGAGGGCGTCCTGCTAAGTCAAAAGCGGAAAGGCAGTTAGGCCGAATGTTCTAGAGCACTGGAGCAGCCTGGGACGCATTGGAAGTAACACAGAACGTTAAAAAAGCCGTCCAATACACTCACTGCCGTTCCCGATGGCAATGTACGTTGCTGAAAAGCCCGCAGCTTGTACACTGTGATCAGAGTGGAAGGACACCCACAAGTGATTGCCGCTGGATAGGAAAGCTGTTGGCGGCGGGTTACGACAATAGCGATCAATTAGAGGCGCGTTGTATGAGTTGCCGTCGCGCACATCAACGTAGTCGCAATTACAGTCGTTGCATCGTTCAAACTAGAAAACGTACGGCCCTGACTGTCTAGTCGCCATACCCATCAAAATACTACCGGTGTGTGGACAAATGCACCAAGCGCTACATGGCTTAAATTCGTTTTTCTTTCAGTTTTATCACTTCATATAGCATCAGCGTTCTGCCACTTGCCTCAAACGTTGATCCGAACGAAAGTTGAATCCTCTGACCGCTTTCGACTGCGATCGTCCAAGATCTGTCTGAATTTGCCGGGTAGTATGCAGGATAGTCAGGACTGGTGAACGTTCCACGCGGACCGCGAAGATCAATACCACTACTTTCTGGGTAATTTAGAAACGATAGATAGAACTCGGAGTGACAACGTTTGCTCAGCTTCAACCGCAAGATGATTAGCACATTTATGATGCCAAGTCGGAAAGGGTGTGTCTAGCGGAGGCCAAAGTGACGTTATATGTAAAAGGTTCTGGAGACGGGGTGTCCAAAAAGTCAGCTTTTACAATGGTACAATGGTAGCAAACCGAGCCATGCAAAAATTAACACAAAGCAGCCAGATGTATCCGATTAAAATTGGTTTCATGATGGTCACTCTCATAAAAAAAGCAAAAATATTTTGATATGTTAAAAATTATTTTGGCGTCTTGCAAAGAAACGAGCGCAGCGAGCCCTATGTAGAAAGCTAGCGCTAGCTGAAGTACACTCCCTCCGCTCTCCCTTCAACCAATCAAATTTGGCGGACGTCCAGAAAATCGTACTTCAGTTTGTTTTATGGGGACGTCTGGGAACACATTCTTACAAATGTTCCAGTGTGTTTCAGGCGGTCCCAGAATGTTCCAGAACGTTTTATGTACAGTGGAGCTCGGCGAAGCCGAACTCGCAAATGACCGAGAAAAGTTTGACTTATGAAAGTTTGAGTTATGCAAATGTTTTACCTCGCACAAAGGTTTGTCGGGACCGGGGAAAAGTTCGACGTATATAAGCCTTCGACTTATTCGAGTTACTCGAATTGCGCATTATCGGGCGATAAACTTGAGTCCACCCATAACGGCGGCGCTTTTCTACTCCAGAAGATCTTTTCAATAATGGGCCCTTAAAGGTTTCCCCCACACTTACCCGCGATACACAATACCAAAAACTGTAGCACGGACCCTCCGCTGCTGAATGGCATCGCGTCCAGAACTTGCGAGAGCGAAGGAGGCTGCGCCAAAATCTGTTCACTGACGACAAGTGTGCGTGGGTATTAGGTGCCTATCGCTTTTCAGCAACTACACAAAAATTGTTCACCCACAAGTCGGCCGATAGCGCTGAAGCGCATCCTGCGTCAACAAAGAAACCACTGTTGAGCTATTGACACATGATGCAGCAAACTGAAGCAACATAGCTCATTGTCGAGCTTGGGCACTTGCGTAATACCCAAGTCCAACCCTAAGCCAAACAAGTTGTCGATTTCCAACTAAACCAGAAGGGATTGCCTGCACAATGCAAATCTCTCGTAACCAAACCCCTACCAAACCGTTCTCGGAAACTTATGTCGTACTTTAATAATTGAAATGGCTCTGCTGAACGCGTGTTTATGCATTTAGGGTTTGGCACCTCTGGACAGGATTTATAGGCACGTTGTTTGTGCTGGGTCGTAAATTAGTCATTTGCTAGAGTTTTGCTGGGTTGGAAGTGTCGGCAATGCCCTTGGGTTTCGCAGGACGAGGCTGAGACTCCTCTGAACATTGCAAACCAGAATTAGCGACGAGAAGAGTCGGGGATAAGCCTGTAAGTTGCACTGTATTAAAGTAAACCCTTTATCGGCAGCATCGGACATCTACCTTCGCCAGCCAGTAAACGGACTACACTAATAATCTAGAACGCAACAAACTATTCAACAATTTCGACATAATTTTTATCCTGGTGAACCAGAGACGGGAATAAGGAAAAAAGCGAAAGTGAGTGACAAATTTAAAATAAAGGGAGGCACAAAACGAGTTAGCATTTCTTTTTAATCGCGCCGTGCGGTCACTCCTCATGATGAAACAGTGTTTTGCGCATGATGCTGTCTCCCTCCGATCACTGAATATCAACTTTCTTGAATCGAAACAATGCCTGTGGGGCATGCCAATAGCAAACGTGCGTTTATGTGACGCTTCGACTTGCATATAATGGCTGCTGGCATAAAAAAAATTCGTTCGCATGTACAAAGCATATCTTTGTGAAGTATTTCTGTGCCTCAGCACTGCTGAAAAGCGCGCGATAAACCTGCAACGTAGTGTACCTACGTAGCGGTACGACGTACGACTTTGATTTCAGCTAGTGATTTTTCCGACACTGCAAAAACCTTTTGTCTAGCCCGTCAATTTAAAAGCATTTTACGACAAAATTTTATGTGGGAAATCACAAGAACCGATCGTTACGAGACTTTTATGGGCATTTCTAAGAAATGGCAAAAAAGGCACAAAATTACATTACTTTGCCGTTCAACGCTGTCGGCGGCGTCGCATGTCGGTGGTCGAAAGGCGATCGACGACACCTTACGCAAACGTCACGACACTGCGTCAACAGTCCCACGACATCACAGGTCCCAAGCCTCACTGGGCGTTCGCGAAGTGATCGCTCGAAACGCGGTCTGCTACTAATTAACTTCGATCGTTCTTCATAAACACCGGAGTGGCTTTTAATCGTCGCTTATCTGGAAGCGTTCTCTCAGTTGCGGTTGGTTAACAGCTGTGAAACGATAACAGATAGACGTAGTCTTGCGACGGGCAACCTTTTCAGCTTCACGCGCCAAATTGTCAAGTGTTTTCGAAAAATTTGAGAGTCCTCGAGCCATCATGGAGAAATTTTTTGCAGGATTTTGCATCATGTGCCCCCCTCCCAAATAACCATTTTCTGGTCTAAGATTTGTGGCAACTTGCTTTTAGCGAGACCAAAGTTAGAAAACATCAGCGAGCGGGAGCAAGCCGAAAATATTTTGATTTTTTTTTTCAAAATTGTAACCAAAATCTAAAATCAACCGAGAGCTCGCGGGCCACCAAAAATTGAGCCGCGCCATAAGTTGCCCACTGCTGAGTCGATACTTTTCCGCGTGTATTCTGCCCTGGCGTTCGGTACGGAAGATCCAAATATTTAGGTATGACTATTACGTTTGAATTGCCTGTGATTAGTATGGGGACATGCACAACTGACGTCAGCTCAAAATTTGAAATTTTGACCCACCCACCCCCCTCTCGTCACTCGTCATCAGTTTTTGAC
>JAQGBB010001555.1:0-13108 GCA_034691745.1 Prismatolaimus dolichurus
GGTCGTCTTTTTAGAAAGTCATGTTGTCAGCGGATCGATAATTGTACTAAACTAAGTGAACCGTCAACTAAGCAGCATTTTCAGCGCCAACGGTTTTAAGTTTTCAGCAAAAATTAAAAGTTCTGAGGCATTTACAGGGGGGACCAGCCCTAGCATAAATCCAAGAAAGCTCAATTTTAGTTAAAGCATGCACCGCACTTTTCCATATTAAGCTTTTTCTAATAGTGCTCTCGAAAGTTGTATTTGGCTAGAGGCTTATTTTAAATGTTTTTAAATTCAACATTTGTCCAAGTGTCACGAGTAACAAGTAACAGTTGAAGCTGGTGTGCACAGACTGATCTGATGTCGATTAACTGCAGCGATTCTTACAGAATTCGACACGACCTGCTTCTCGCTTGCCATAATACAGTAGCGCTTGCAAAAGTAAAAAACGACTTCATTTGCTGGTGTTCACTATGGTTTGAAAAAGCTCTGATGTGAAAAAGCTTTAAACGATGAGAAGCTGCAAACAGAAAAGCTATATTTAAAAACATTTTGCTAAGAACAAGCATTTTCGAAAAAGTTCTCGGGGCTTTATATGAAAAAGTACGGTAACTTAAAGTTAGTATAAAAAGTATTTTTGGCACGTACACGCTTCACTGTTCATTCGTGGTCACGCAGTAAAAGTCCACTTTCGTACGACAAACACATCTCTCGTCGTCGCTGCGCTTTGAAAAATATACGACGATGTGAGCCTCACAATTTTGCGATCAATTGCGCTGCTTGCTTGTTCTCTTATTCCGAAAAAAGTGCATTTTTCTGAAGTTTAAAAAACGAAAAAAAAATTTGGGGAAGATCAGAAAAAATATTTTTCCGTTTGAAATTTTCACTTTTTTTGACTACCAGACGTGCAAGCGCGTGACGCGACATTCGCCGTTATTTTATGATTATTGTTACGTTTGGTATCACGTTGTTCCTTGAAGACTGATAAATATTTTGGACGATAGTTTCGTTTATCGAGCAAATTTTGCATAATAATATCAATTTTGCTCTGCTCAAAAAACGGAAAAATTTCGAAAAATTTTTATTTCTGAAAAGCCGGAAAAAGAACGAAAAATTATTTTTCCGACGCCGCCCGCCGGAAAGAAAAAATTGGAAAAAATACATTTTTTTGGGCGCCAGAAAGGAAAAGCTAAATAATCTGCCGGAAACAATCGCTAGCTTTTAGAACTGAATAATAAAAAAACAGTTTTCAGCCTTTTGCAAAGTCAAAATTCATGACTGTGAAAACGACTAGTCCAGTTTTGAGTCACAGGCAGCTTATTGCGTTTCACTTTTGGTAGCAGCAGCAGCCGGAAAGTTTCTGTGTTATACATTCAAAAGACGAGCTCTTGCTACGAAAAAAACAGAAGCTCAAATTTTTTCGTGTACCTGAGAAAGGCATTGACGTTGTCGCGAACGCCGTCGCCGTTGTACGATCCTGCGCTGAAATAGTTCCATGCGTTATCGTTGTCGTTGCGGTTGTGCAGCGACGCGTTCGCAGCGCGTTCGATGTCTGAAATCGAATGGATCTCATCGTTTGACGTTTCCCGCCGACGTCGTTGACTTGCAGAGTCCTGACCGGCGACCGCAGCAGCGATGGCAACAACAGCGAGGATCATACGAGCAAACATCATTGTGACTAAAATTTCTTGCCCGTTCTTCGCCGGAAAAGTGCCGAAGTAGATTTTGAAACAGAAAAGCATATGGAAGTCTCACTTTGACACGAACGGGTCTGCTGCAAGAAAAATTATTTTTCAAAGTCAATAGGCGAGAAATTTTTTCCAGCAGCTCAGATGATCGTTTTGGAAAACGCTTGCGCAGTGTTTTTAGACTTAACTTTCTGTCAGACCGATGATCTGAGAGCTGCGAGCTTGCGAGAGGTTTCTGACGAAAAGGGTTGTACTCCACGGAGAATTGCCTCAGCGTGCAATTTTTTGACAGATTTGGTTCTACAGAACAACTGAGGCTTCCCGGGACACGACTGAGATTCGAACAGCTGCTGCGCAATTTATCTTTGCGTTAAGGCTTTTTTCGGCATGGTGAAGATATACTATCAGCGTCGCAACGACTTTTTTAATTATTCGAAAAAGTTCGAATACGCGAATTTTTCCTCGATTTGATTAGAAATATTTCGAATTATTTTTCTTCGATTCGATTAAAAGTATTTCAAATTATTTTTCCTGAATTCGATCAGAAGTATTTTGAATTATTTTTTCTCGATTCGAAAATTTTCGTTTTTTGGAAATTCGAAAAAATTTTCGAACTTTTTTCGCAAAATTTTCGGTCTTTTTACTGACGTATTCGTTCGCCTTTAGCCTGATGTAATGCGTCGCTTTAATATGTCTTGGCTCAAGATTTTCTGAACCTTTAGCAAGCAGCAGCGCTGGGAAGCAGAGCCACATCTGTCTGTTTATTTCACTGATGTCAAGTTGCACTGATTTTACACGTTCACAACAAGACGATTAAAGTTTAACACGCCCTCACGCACGTTTCAAACACCAAAGCAAAAGGCTTTGCGCGTGAGGAGGCTCCAATAGCACAAACAACATATGCGTGGGGCTTCCATGCAATGTAAGCGCTCGCTCGCGGCACAACTAACCATGTCACATTTGAACGTGTCACTTCAACTTACATTATCGGGAGCGTGTTCCTGTGCGGCGCTGTAGCCAAGATTATCAATGATTTGAAAAAGACGAATATATCGGGTTTTTCACATGGAGCTACCTACTAGAAAAGTTGGGTAGAAAGATTGGCGTTTCCCTAGCCACAACCTTACTCGCACTAGTGTAGAATAGAGACCACAAACATGCAGACCATAAACATGGCGCCATCGTAGTGCAGCTTTCGCTATGAGCGTACTCAAAAAGTAGGCAGTTCCATGTGAAAAACCCGATAGGTCGCTTGCTTCTTGGTTGGCATTAAGCAGTACAACATCGAGAATGACGTCGCCGTCGATTCTTGCATGCATCGTGTAAATCTGATAGTAGATGTTGAGCGTCGTATCGAAAGTGCCATCAACGCACCAATCCGTGTAGTCGCGCATTCGCAGAAGATTTTTCTCCGTGCCAAATACGAGAATGCCTTCTGGACCTGGTCCATAATGATGAAGTAGAATGGTAAAAGGTCTTCGCCCTTTCTACATCATGCAAGTAACAATCACGATAGGTCCACTGCAACATTTTGAATCGAAGACGTACCTCTTTAAGACCTGAAATTCTTGTGGAATAACCAAAGCATCCAGAGACCTAGACTGTACCGGGGCGGCGTTCACTCTGAACCGCTGACGACGAATATTTCGTTTGCGTGTAGATGAGCTCAGCATGTGCGTGTTCTCGGCGCGCGACACTTTGGCCTGCGCTTGAAAAAATCTTTTGCGTCGATTCCATTGTCGTCTCCGCTTGATGCTTCGATTCGGCGATGACTTTTGAGGCTTCCATTCGCGCTGGATCATCTTCGTGGTTGTACTTGTCTATTGTGCGTATGGACGATCTACCTTGGGTAAGAAGACACCCGGTGCACTTCAGTGAGTTTTTGCGATCGCACCGCCATCGAGCTTGCTTCATGGCGTTGTCTTTGTCTTTAACGTATAGGAAACCGCCGTGCGAGGCTTTTTCGGCATCTCGCAGAAATGATATAAGCTCAATCTCGTACTCGTTGTTGTCGTTATCTGTTCGCAATAAACTAACGTTACTTAAGTCAAAATGTATCGTGTGCCTCTGGCGAGTAGCGTCTTTTACATACCGTGGAGACACACTTCAGAACGTTCGAGAAAATTTAGGACACTTCGCGATCTGGACGGAAATTTCCCGAAAATTTTACCACTTATAACAAACTTACCTTCCGAACTCCTCTACTAGAAACACTGCGATAGTTTTCGAGTGTACACAAACCACAACCAATAGTCTCAATCGTTTTTTGGTATCAGTCTATTTGCGACCCAGAACATATGGCCTTGTAAAGTTTGCGTCCCAAAAAATAAATTGAAAGCTGTCAAGGATTTGTGAAACATGTAACTCGGCAAAGCCTAAACAAATCCGGCATAAATGAAACAAGTCGGACTTGCCGAACCGCAGGTCAACTTACATGTAGAAAATCTTTCAGAAGTTAGCGAAAATCTATTCAAAACCTAAAAAGCCCCAGAACACTTCAGAAACGCATAAAGTTGTTTTGAGGTGAATTCCATTTTCATTTGGTTCGGAAAATGCATGCAAAATCAAAAAAATAACTTTGTAATTTAAATTTTTTTCGCATTTTGACAAAATTCTTTATTCCAATTTCTCAAAATTACCTTAAGCTCAATTTCTATCAAAAGAGTCTAAGTCTACATGGCTCTTTTCGAAAGTAAGCGGCAACTTTGGTCAGCGTATTCGCGACGTCAACCCAGCGACTTACACGACCCAATCGAGTCTGCAAGTTTACTCATGCAAAGCTAGTCGAACAAAATTTTGATTTGTGTCCTTTGTCCGACAGGTGTCGTTGTGGATCTGCTGCTGTAAAGTCCGTCGATTCTTCAGGCACTCGTCATCGTTAATTGTTTTTGTGTAAAATACCTATAGGCGACCCGATAGCAGTTTTCAAATTTGACGTAGAATTTGTAGACTGACTAACCACAACCAGCTAGGAATGTGTATTGCAGGTGAAAGTGCATAATCTGCATGCATGCAAATGAAAATGATTGACTAGATAAAACAGCTCATAAGCACAATTCCAGTCACTAAACGTACATTACAAGTCAACTGACGTACGCTGAGAAGCATTCTGCCGTTGGCAAAAAAACGCGATGCGGTCTCAAGATATGTTCTGGGACACTGCAGAACAACCTGAAACACATTGAAACATCTCCTTTTACTGCGCGCTGGCCTTGGAAAAGAAATGAAAAACGTTTTGAAACACGGTGAAACACACTGGAACACTCTGGAACACCAGGTGTTCCATGAGGTTCTCATGGAATACAGTGTGCTGTGCTCAAGTACACGTCCGCCAACTTTGGCTGGCTGGGGTGAGAGAGAGAAAAATGGGATAATTTAAATATGATCAGTTAGCATTGATGCATTTTAGTGCTCGCTTCGCTCGCTTGCTGGCAGGATGCAATAAACGTGCCTGCCACGTTCTCAACTCAAAGCGGCAGAGAAAGCGCGCAGATAACTTACAAGAAATGTGCATGCAAATATCTAAATTAGCTTTTCCTGTTGCTCTGTTCACGTTGCTTATAACATCAAAACCGTAATACAGTTGTCTTGCTCTGCAGAGTTTGCCAATATCAAGCATGTCGTGAAAGGAAATAACGTTTGACTAAACGATGAACTGTTCAACAAAAAGCGCAATTGGACAACTTGTGCCGGCGTCGAAAGCCATTCTAGCAAGGAATGCCGTTCCAAGCTTGTTTCTCATCTTGCTCGGCGTTCCCGGAATAATCGAAAACACGATCATCGTTGCCGTTCTCATTCGTTCGTGTTTATTCACGCACGGTAATCACTACTTTTGCATGCTCCACCTTGCTATCTCCGATCTGCGCAGTCAATCGTTCTCGCTTGCTTGGGCTTGAAACGCTTTATCCTCTTCGCTAGCGGAGGCAGCGAGGTCGCGACGCCATCGCGCTGCGCCGTCGACCTTGTCATCTACGGCGCGCTCGGCTGTGCCTCGCAGCTGCAAACGCTCGCAATGGGCATCGATTGACTGCTCAGCGTTTGCAAATCGGTCGAGTACAAAACGATCAATGTCGCGAAGCTTCGTTTCGTCAACTACGCTTTCTGGCTTCTCGCACCCATCGTCGTCGGCGTCGAAGCGTCGGGCATAACCAGCGTGGCATACGTCCCAGCTTGTCTCTTCGGTCTCGAATACAGCATCTGGGCCCAGTCGTGGGATTCTTACGCTCTCGGAATAATCGACGCCATCCTGGTTGTGGTTTATCTTGCGCTAGTCGTCGTTCTCGTCGTCCGACAGCGGAAAGCAGCACACGGAAGCACCGGTGGTTTATCACCAAGTAGCTTGCGAGCAGCAAAAACTGCGCTTCTCATAGCCGCTGTCTTCGTCGTCATTTTTGTGATACCGCAATGGACGCAGGCGCTGCTTGGTACCATTCCCGGTGGAGAGGCGATTGTGCCCTATTCTGGCCCGTGGTACGTAGTTTTGACACTTCTGCCGTGCTCCGTCAACCTGCCGATGGACGCATGGAAGAACGAAAAGTTTCGCGAGCATCTGCGTGGAACAATGAAGGCGGTTCTGGTGCGGCTGAGCAAGCTGAAGCAGTCATCAAAGGTGACGCCGATTGGCGGCGCAGCGCCGCAGTGAAGAACGGAAGTCTCAACTAGCTAAACGAGACATGCCAAAAACGAGGACAAAATAGTTTTAAAATGGCTAGTGAACATAGCAATAATAATTCGACTTTTCGATGAATTGCTGGTTCGAAGTGGAAGTTGCACCCAAATAGGCTGATGTGAGAATACGCCCGAAACACAAGACGCCACGCATTGTGCGCGGCTAATTCGAAGTCGAAGTGGACTCGCTGACGGCGTCCGATGTTTCTGTTGTTAACATGTCGCACCTTGTCGGCTACTTGCTGAAACAAAAGCCCGCACGCATTTTCTGTCTTCGTCTGCAGTAAAGCTGATGTACGTACAATTAATGTACGTACAGCGAAACCTGACGTACTCACAGCGAAACCTGACGTATTCACAGCGAAAACCTGCACGGTAAAACAGCCGCATGGTAAAAGCGCAGGCAAGCGAACTTGCCAGCAATAGGCTCGTGTCTGTAGCCGCGGGTAATCTCTGCTCGCATTTTGGTGTAAGCTTACTGCGGATGCTTGTGCCCAAGCTGTAGCCGTGATTTGCGATCAAGCTGTTGTGCGTCGACCTCGATATCGGTTTTCGGCTCACATGCTGGGTAATCGTCCAGTCGGATCGGTCCAAATTCTTTCGGCAGCGGATACAGTAATTATTTTCGCTGCAGCAGAAAGCAACTGGCTGAGGCTGCTTATGATTTACCTTTCACAGCTTGATTAGCGTAGCTTTTCCTTCCATCTTCACAGCTTTGACACGCATACCATGAGACACCTGCTCTCTCGCTCTGCTTAGAAAAAATGAAGCTGCGCCCACGAATGCTATACCGAATCATTGACGATTCCAAAGAACGACTCAAAATTTTCTCGGCAGCTCAGTGGTCTTGTATTCCCGCCATGTAAATTATAACAACAACGACAACACGGTGGACAAACAAGGGTCTACGTGGACTGATGAAATTCTACTTTTTGCGTGTTTTTGTAGGAGCGTTTTGCCTCATCTGCGTCGGGATATTTAGGCCCAAAACTGTAAATTGCAGCAATTTGACTATCTGCGTGCTGTCTTGATGTCTGAAGCACTGGCGACAGTGCATTGGGTATACTCGCATAATTACGTTTCACGATAATTTCCTCTCAACTTTTGTTGCATAATTTGGGACTTTCTATCGTCGCAGTCAAGCGTCTTTTAGTGCTCACAATGCTGTGAGACCTTGTTGACCAACACTCTTGATGTTATCAGATTTTTATGGCGACAATGAGTCGTCGAGAAATGAATTTTGCATGCAAAATGCTGCGGTTGCGTCTAATTGAGGGCAAACACCGGAAAATTAACGCGCTGCGGTTGCGACTGCCACTCAGTTGTCATCGCTCGTTGCGTCGACGAAACAATGGTTCTGCGGTGGCGACCATATCCCGTTTGCACGCTGCGACTGCACTGGTAATTTTCGCCCGCTCTCCTCTCTCGTGAACAATAGCGTTGTGTTTGCATCTTGGATTCTTAAATTTAATGTGCGCAATGGCAGATGATGCACTGCAAAGTCGTCGTCAGATTGCGACAAGATAGCTAGCTTCCCGGAAGCCGGAAAGCCCCCTACAATCTCTCCCCGACAGTACCTTCAATTTTTGATCTGGCAAGGCCACGGGACTGATTTGCAGCATGTGCACTAATTTCATTCTTTTGCTTCCGGCAAGTGGGTAAGAGACCACTGAACACTAGTAAGCAAGTTGCTCTGACATTGCTATGCACATATGATAGCTAGCTATGCAGAACTTGACTTGCTTTCTATGCGCCAATCGCCTTGAGTCACAAGTTGTGAGTCTTGCCAACGAAAACTCATTTCACCCAACAAAAATAATTGCCAACTGCAAAGATGACACCCATACAGTACATACATCCAGCACTATGTACACAGAGAGCAATAGTATGCATGACTAACTTCGTTCTTCCCCCTCCTAACTGCCACAAAAGCGAGCCCCCGATACGAAAGAGCATGCACTTCCTATTAAACAACACGTGCTAACCAACTAGTTCAGTACAATATGCGCACATAACGCGCTTTTCGACAATCAAAAACAGAACAAAATCAGCCAATCACCACAAAGAATACACTAAACACTCCGTCGTACGCAAAAGACCAACTGAAAACTAAAGCTAGTCAGTGTACAATCAATATCACACCACAACCCACATCACGTATAAGCCTAGCAAACGGCACTTCTCCACCACGTAACAGGCGCCACCCGAATGTTATGCACGTGTAAACGCACACGACGCACAGCGGAGAACACAAAAAATCGTTAACGCACTATAATCTAAACTCTTCCACCGGAACGCCAACTCGGTCGTCGGTTTGAACAGCCGAGAACAGTCACATGCATGCCAACTGCAGAGCAGGCACATCACATGGCACAAAGAAACACTTGCTTGAACAGAGCCATTACCAGCATAAAGTCAAGCGAGCACATGACTACATATAGATTCCACGTAAATAGGTACACCCAGAACTGAGTAGTCCGAAAGAAGGTACTGCCTACAGTGGCGGGCGAATGTTAGAAAATTAGCATACAAAGTAGCTGTAAGCACAAACAAATGTATTAGAGCAGAAAGCAAGTAGAAAACAGAAATGAAAGCAAAAACAGCGCGTGCATTACGTAGAACCAGTCTTCTGCAACCGATGCTCGCAAAGATGAACGAACGAGCGAGCAAGCGCGCAGTCTTCAGTCAACAGTCCGCAGCGAGCCGTCTCTCCGTCTAGACGGCGGTGCACGTGTCCTTCGCCGAGCTCTCCGTCACTATCACCGCCGGTGCCGTCGTACCTGCTTCCTCCGTCTGCTCGTGATGACCACCCGTGGCTTCGCCCACGCCGACTTCCTGTGAGGCAGTGTCGCCGTTAACAACATCGGCCGATCGCTGATCCTCCACCCTCACCGCCTGTGCTTCCTGCGACTGCTGATCATCGCTCGGTGACCGTGGTACCACAACCGCCGCCGTCTCGCTCGCCTGCCTCGACCTGGAGCGCGAGCCGCTCGCCTTCCTGCTCGTCACCGGGCGTCGAGCACGACGAGGCTGCGCCGAACCTCCATTGACAGCTGACTCAACACGTGCACGCGACGAGCGCTGCGCCGACGGGCCAACCGAACCTCCTTGCGCCGAAGCCGGACGTCGCGCCTGACGTGCACGACCTTCTTGGGGCGCCTGCTGCTGCGCACGTGCTGGCGCCGCGGCTGTTGCCGCCCGACGCGGGCGCTGCTGGTAGTAGTTGCGCGCATCGTAGTAGTCGCCATCGTACTCGTCGTAGTAGTGATAGTAGCGGCGCTCCGCCTGTTGACGATATGCACCGCCCGCCGGGTAGCGAGCGTAGCTGCCGCCGGTTCCGTAAGCGGCCGTCGTGACACGGCGTGAATCAAAGCGACGCGCTGACACCGGTCCGAACGTCTCCTCGTTCAGATTGCGCTCGTTGTGCCACGTCGCACTGCTGCGAGGCTTTCTACAACGAGCGCAGACACTTAGAAACGGCCAGACATCACAACGCTCGGTGCCCTCCAAACAGCACCTCAGCCGTCTAGTATACGCAGGAGTAAGCTAGTGCCCACGCGTAGTGCACTAACACTTACGCCTTCTCCGTCGCTTCGCACGAGATGGTATCGAAAAATGACTTCGACTTGTCGTAGCCTCCAGTCACCTCCTGCACCGGTTGAACTTCTCCGTTCTACAAAGTTCATTCAATATGCGTGCAAGTCAACCAAGCACACGCTGACGCGTTGCACGAGATGCCGTACCGGCTCAGCATCTGTCGCCGGCTCGGCTGCCGCTCCATCCTCACCACCGGCCCTTGCGCCCGCCGCTTTCGGTCCATCACCACCTCCGTCAACTACATATACATATAAAGTGACGCAGCGCAATACACAACTCGTGTCCATTCCATTGAGCCCAGTCCTGTCGGCTCCCCTATTGCCATGCACTTACCAACATGCGCTTTCGCCTGATCGTCAATCATGAGTCGCTTTCCCGTCTCGTTCGCCACTTCGAAGTCGTAATCTTCCCGTGGCGCCGCATACTTGTTCGCCCGCTTGGGCGTCAATGCCGCCTTGCGCGGCGCCTGGCGCTCGGTGACCGCACGTCGCTGCGGTTGCTGCTGTGACGTTGGCGCGTTGCGTCGGCGCGGCTGCTGTTCATGCGCCTGCTGCTGCTGTGGACGAGCTTGACGCTGCGCCGGCACTTGTCCTCGACGAGGTGCAGACTGTCCACCAGCGTTCTCCTGCTGTCGACCGTACGGCGCGAACATGGCCTGCGGTCGTGGGCCTTGCTGGCGCGCACTGTAGTAACCGTGATAGTCGTAGTCGTGAGCGCCGTAGAAGCCGTTCATGCCGCCGTAGTACGCTGCATCAGTGTCGTACGTGCGAGCCATACGACGTGGAAAGTTGTACGACGCGTACGCCGGCTGATAGTAATCATAGTAGTCGTCGGTGCCGCCTCGTCGATACTCGTTCGACACCGCGTTCCAACGGCCTATAAGTCAAGAATACACACAGGTGTAAATACACACATCGCACAAGCACGGTTGTCATCTCATTAGTTTTATTTCTAACGGTAACAAGTCGGATGTGCCGATCCATAGACCCACCTAGGCATCGAAAACACTGCCTCGGGTAAAAAACTGTTCAAAAACTTTTGGAAATGAGATCGCCTGTGCGCCAGCAGTTTGCCGAAATCTCAACACTGCTTTGAGCATTCATGCTCGGTCGAATAGCGTCGAAAATCCGCACTTCCGGTTACCTCAGATGAAGAGGTGAAAATTTTTCTTACTAGCCCTGCAGAAACGACAAGGCGACAGGTTTTCGTCCATCCCGCTACGTGTCGATTTTTCGCACGTAAAAGCGCGCCCATTGATTAATTCCTGTGAATTTTTTACATTGGAAACTAGATTCAAATCGGCCCCCTAACCCCTATACTGAACCCCCAACAACAAAGCTACAAAACTGTTCGTGGTCAGGGTCCAAGGTATCTGATGCAAAAAGCGCATGTCGATCGGCTGTCTGCAGATCATTCACTCACGGACACATACACCGACACACAAAGATAATCGCAATGGGCTCCACTTACGTGCGTAAGTGGGCCTAAGAAATTAACTGCATCACTATTATAAACGTACAATAAACGTATAACGTACACATGCAGAGCCCTTCAGCCACTCATGAATGGCTGCAATGCCTTGCAGGTGTGCAAGCCCGACCAGATGAGACCACAAACGCGGAAGTACCCAAACCCATTGTGAGGGATCTGTGCACGTGACTGCGCATGTAAGCACGTGCGTATCTAGTTCTATCAGCGGCTTGCCTCAGATGTTACGCGTAGAGCCGGCTATGTCTACCCATCTTATCTAGTCCCACCAGTTTATCCAATGTAATTAGACTAGATTGTCTCCGATGTGCAGCTACCCCGCGAGTCATTCACTCATTCTCTCGGTCATTCGGGGACGGGACGACTCGACGTGCGTGTGAATGTTAGCGTGCTTAAGACCAAGACCCTTTAGTGAAGAAGGCACATCCCGACCGCCTTCTTGCATTACACCCACCCACACCCACCGCGAATGCACAGTGCGAAGCGAAACGAACCGTTATTGCGTGAGGTGAAGCGAGGCTGCTGCCAATCTTGCCGGCCGCCAGCGCCATTGGTGTTGTTGTAGCGAGTCTGCTGATACGATCTCGGTCGGACATCCGAGCGCTGGCCGCCGCCGTTGTTCAAGCCGCGCTGGGGCTGAACATGTTGCTGCTGCTCCTGTGCACGTCGCTGCTGACCGTAGTCGCGCAGTGGCGGCGGCGACGTGTGCTGCGTGAGCGGTGCTCCGTCTGGATTCGGGTGCGAGAACGAATGACGACCAGATCGATTCGCTTGAACACGCAGCTTCTGTTGCTGCTGCTCCGCCGGACGAAACGCCTGCGCATTTGCCGAGAGTGAGTGCGAATTGCTCTGCGGCTGCGTCGTATGCTCATGCTTGTGCAGCGCGTGCTGTTGCTGCTGCTGAATGCTCAGCTCCACAGCAGCCGCCTGCAACATCGGCTGGTGGGAGCGGTTCGATCCCGACTGTGACGGAATATCTAAACAACGCAACACACATCGAAGCAGCCAACTCACTCTGCACTACGGCAGTATCCCAGAAACCTAACAGTGCTAGTGCTGCGACCGCCTGCAGCCGTAACTACACAGTACATTAACCTGCTGACTGTACGTAATAAAGACGTACGCATTGGCATTGCGATCATCGGATGAAAGGCGCCGGCTTTCGCTAGATCTTCGAATGTTGACATGAACGTGGCCGTTGGAACGCTAATCGGCTGAGACGTTTCCTGCACAACCAGCAGCAAACAACGAGTGGCAGGCAAAGTAGCTATTTCATAGCTCATTGATAAGCTAAGCTTGGCTGGCTAGCCCTTCGTAGACAACTTCACGTACCTGCGAAACGCGCAGAATTGCTGGATCGAACGAGATTGCCTTACTCGTGTCCTCAGCCGACGACGGAGACTGCTGCATCTTCTTGTGCTCGCAGACGTTCAAGTCTTTGATATCGGCCGCCCGAAAAATGATGAACTCGTAGATTTCATCGCGGCCAGCAACGGGCTGCGCCGCAGGGCGACTCTCAGTCCCAAACGTACGCACTAAAGAACCAGACGCAGTAGCAAGAATGGAGACCATCTCGGACATCCTTCAAGCATTTCTTAATCAGATCCACAGGGTTCACGCCAGGGCCTTTACGCGGCAGGTTGTCTGCCACGTGCGCCCTCGGAAAACATGAGGAAAAGTTGAAA
>JAQGBB010001556.1:0-13107 GCA_034691745.1 Prismatolaimus dolichurus
TAGCCCCTTCTTTGCTCTTTAAAACGATATATTGGCCATTACTGTATGATCAGTCTTGCTCGAGCTTTAGCTCGCCCCGTTTTAGCTGGTGCAAACCCATGGGCTACCTTAACAACAATGGTCGAAATTTCGACGAAAATCTGCAAATTTTGCTTCAGAATTTTCGGTGCACAATTTTTTCCTTGTATACCGTGTGCTGAAAATGTGCACGCGTGCACCGGTGAAATCCCTACTATAACATCTCCGCATATTTCATCCAAAAGTGAACTGTAATGAATAAATAGAAGCTTACATTAAATGTTTTCAAATATTTCTTACCCTTTTGAGCACTTGTCTGCCATGCAGTCGAGAAGACAAGTCAGAAATGGAATCGGATGATCGTCTTCTCTTTGTGAACTCTCGCGATATCCGCTGCTGCACCTGAAAGCCAAGTTTTTGCTTGTACATGTTAAAGTTATCGAGCTCCATGCATGAGAACGTACGGCAAATCCATAATATCCGCTTGTTTCGCGCAGGTTCCGATTATGTCATCGCGAATACGAATCTTGCTGAAGATGCACTGAAAGAGTTCCAGATTTCTGCCAGCTGATGGACTGCCGACAGAACACCTAACAAGCATAGATAATGATATATAGTCTGTAGGTGGTAGTGTCGAAAACGTACTTTGCTGCACACGTTCGCGCCAAATATCTGCTAAAACAAGCTATGACGTCTCTCCACGTTTTAGTGGACGTCGTTTGCGTCCCTTCAGTTATCGCGGAAAAAGCAAAGCAAATGAAGACTACACGTGAAAGCATTTTTATAGTTTTCTAGAAATATCAAAACATTTCATTTATACTTGGGTCATTTGTCGCAATTTTATTTAGTACAGGCATTCGGGAAGGATGATCATAAAGTCCAGCCAACTGACCGCGAGATATGCACGTACAAAATGTCAAGGTTCAAATTGAAAAGGGCTAAAAAAATGTGCCGCCCCAATAGCTTCATCGGCGGATGATGTAAATTCTACTGAGCAAAAGGATGCGTCCCAGGTTTACTACCGCTTTTTCTCGCATTTAAGCAAGTGCGCGTAGGGAGCGCTTTTACACTGTGTTTGATGTGACGTCGCATCATGGGCGCGTCGCATTAAACACAGCGTCAAAGCGCCACCTGCATCGACTGGCTTAAATCCGAGAATTCACGGTACAATTTTAGTTTAAAAGCAACTTTTAGCGAATAACGGTCGTTTGTGTAGAACGCGCTTTACATAACACAGTGGAAAAACAAAAATCGCGATAGAAGCCAAGGCGACGACTAACCGGAAGGTTCTGCACAGCTCGATAATAGAAGGCTGCAGCTGCACGCAGCCAAACTAATCGAATTGTCGCGAAGATTAGCTGAAGATGCTTTTTCTCCAAAAAGCATGTGGGTGGACATGTGCTCGGCAGTGATTGCTCGTTTTCATATCACGCAGAGAAAAGTGCGTCATCGCATTTCGCAGCTTGCCACTTTGCGTGCGTCTTGGCACAACGGGGGCTTAATTAGCTGCGAGCGGGGGTTGAAAAACGGACGCTACGACGTCGCGTTAGAAGTGGCTGTTTTGACCTTCCAACGTCAGTTGCTGGTATGGCACATAAACATAGGCAATCTCTCATGCATAGCGTCACGTTTGGCCAGTCACCCCGATCTCATTTTGACGTGACGTCATGTATATATGCCACCTTCACAAGCAAGACTTCCCCGATAATACCGTAGTCCGTCAACAGTAGCCCACCGCCTTCTCGACCTCAGGGACTCCTACTTATCATATCTTTATCATGCAAACAAAAAGTGCGTCACGTGGTTCTTATTTTAGCATGCGCATACGTGCCGCATAAATTGCCAGACGACGTAATCACGGTTGATAATTTACTTATTGCCAACTTGCGTACGTAAGTCCGTCCATTTCGAAAACCTTGCAAAATCGAAGATCTCTTTTTTGATGAAAGCAAGGCTCAAATTGTGTTTTTAGGCCCTCTGACGCACTTCAGTGTTCTTATTGTGCCTATTGCGGTGGGACGTGTTCATGCGTTCGTATGTCTGTCCTTCCAAGCGATAAATTTCAAAATAAGCAAGCTAGCGGGCTAAATTTATTTGCGGAGAATACCTTGGGAAAAACGTCAGTTCAAGTTTGAAGACGGGCTTCCGGGGGGCAATACTCCCAGAGACTGCGCTCCACAAGGTTCACTCCCATGTAAAACTAACGTGTTTTGCGTAAATTCCAGAATTTCTGAACGCACTTGGCGAAAATTAATTTTTATAATTCAAGTTCGAAGATGAGCCCTAAGGGCTGATGGGCTAATACTCCGCGAGCATGCCGCTCCATAATGAAGGTCCATTCCCCATGTAAGAATAAGACGTTTTCTGCAAAGCTCCTGAACACTTTAACGAATTTGGCTGAAATTTGGTGGGCGCAATCCCCAAAGCTGTGCTTTAAAATCGATAGTTTGCTTGATATTAGTGGTTGCAGGCCCACTTGCATATTGCGTCAGTGGGCCTCGACAGTCGGTACATCCAGTTCCTGCCACTGCCACTACTGCCATGACAACAGTTCCTCGAAAACGGCTCAGTGAAAATGTTGAGATTTCTTGGCACCTTTGCTGCTAAAGTAGAGAGTTCTTCAAATAAACCGCACGCGACAAAAACATGTCGGATCGACAGATCCCCGCACTTTGCGCGTTACAGAGTGCAAGTCGGAGGACATTCATGCGTCAGACTGCCACATTCAGTGAAAAATGACATCATCTGCCGCGGCAACATTGAAAGCAAACTTCCTTCTATATGTGAAAATGCAACATGTATCATCAGAAGCTTAGCCAAAGAGCATTTTCTATGACATATGCGAGCTTATTATCCCGAGAAGGGATATTCCCTTCCAACAAGTGTCGCTCAGTCGCACCTCAGAATTTGCTACATGCTCTGTCAGTCAGAACCCTAACGCAAGCAGCAAGGCAGAAATTGATTGGCTTAATTCAGACGAATTTCGCGCCATATAGAAGTCTCTCTTTACCGAAAACGATTTTTCAGTGCAAGAGATAACTTTTAACGAGCTTATTGAGCCTGGCTACGCTGTGCTAGAAGAACGGATCTTCTCCCGCGTCATTACACGTCAAAATTTGCACAAACAGTGCACGTTTTTCCACAAAACTATTCAGGAGTTCTTTGCCGCTTGTTACACGTGTAACAACTCGGATGTAACCAATCTTCAAGGGCCACTAACGCCGGGACGTTTACGACTAACACTAATATACTAAGCGAAGCATCAACTGACGAACGTTCTTATTAATTTCGAATAATCCACTCATAGCAAAGATGAAAGTTGAAATTAGGAAAATCAACAATGGTGTTGACTTCAATGGACAGAGAATATAGTGTCCATGAAAATCGGCAAAACCAGTTTCTCGAGTCACTCACGTGATGTATGACATGAAAAACGCGAAAACGCGGTATTTCGAGACAAAAAATTTTTCGACCAATTTTTTTGCCTTGGTCCCCCAAGCTGAAAAGGGCATTCCCTCAATAACGAAAAATCCTCTCTGGTCCCCAAACATCCCTCGGGGCTCGTATACGAACTTGAACGTATGTTTCCTAAGGTACCTGCATACAAAGCTTCAGCCAGGTAGCTCTCTTATTTCGAAAGTTATGATGCTAACGCACAGACAGACACACAGACATGGGCCACGGCAATAGGGTCACTGACGTGCGTCAGTGGCCCTAAAAAGTTTGACCAGCAGTGACTAAAGGATGAAATTTAAGTCGCCGGGGTGACGGGAGCCAACACATGATTTATGCAGTCAAAATATCACGTTGCGCTGCCGTTATCCCGGCGATTTAAATTTCACGCTTTATTTATGGATATCATGAAGCGCAAATGGAATTAGAAGCTTCGATTTTCCTTCGACACCTCAAAAACATTCCTGCTTTCGTTGGCCGAATCTTTTACTTATATATTCTAACATATCGCCAGTTACTTCAGTTGTGCTACGCAGTTGATTTTCGAGTACAATCAATGCAATCTTCGACCTGCTCGTTCACTTCGACATTTTCTAATGCACGGGCTTTCAGAAGGTGAAGATGTTCCGCATATTTTGCAGTTCTTTCGAAAATTTCTCACGCAGTTCATAGATTTTTTCCGCCATTACGTACAAGTAAATCGACCAGGCCGAAATATACATTTTCTGGATTTATGCCTGAGCAAGCAAACCATGTGGAATGCTGCAGCAGCCCGTCTGCGACATCGTAGAATATTCCACAATCACTGGTGCACGCGCGCGTTTGTCGCGTAAAATTTTCTGTGTTCACTCCCCCACTGCACAGACCGCTGAGAGCATTCGACAGGGCTATAACACACTCACGAACGGACACGCGACCAGGTAGTTATCTTTACTTACGCACTGCGCGCTCCAGACGATGCACAAGTGCAGCTGCGGGCGTGTCATGTAGACGCTTTTTGTAGTCAGTTTTGGAGTGAAATTTTCTAGTCCGAACGTCCGCTCCCTCGACTGCACATACCGCTGGGAGCATCGGACAGCAAAAAGGCTGCCAAAACGCAAATCTGCGTACTCAGGAGAATCTCCGAAAAAGAATTTTGATATTCGCTTAAAGAAAACTCAAGTTATGGCTGCAACTCACTCACTGACTCACACAGGCTCACAAGCGACCAGATAGTTATCTTTTCTTATGAGCTGATTTCAGAAGATGCGAAAACAGAAATCTTGATCTTTTAAGTGGTTTCCAGCTAAGCTACATGGCTCATCATTGCGATATATTGAGTCGCCGATCAATGCATGTGTGCTTCCGCGTTGGAATTGAAAGAAAAATTACCCAAAGTTCTCGAATACCAGCTCGTTCAGCTGCCTATACATATTGGTAGAGTGACATGCCAGTGACCTTCTCTTTCGCCGGCTTCTACTGGTTTTTGCTTCGTTCAAATGTGTCAACGATTTCTGATCTGGATGTGGAACTCTGCAGTAGTTTTGTTCCTGCAGTAATCTCTCAAATCGCCAAAGTGCAGTGATATTGTCGGACAGAATTTTGTAGTTGAAAGGATATATGTATTCGCTTTACGACTTTAGACCCAAAATGATGTCTTCGTTTGCACAAGTTTTACGTCAGACACAATCGGACTGTGGACGAAAATAAAAAGCGCTTAAATTTGCTCGAAAATTTGAGGCCGAATAAACACGAAAACTACAAATAATACTAGTATTATTTGGAGTTTGTACTATAATAAACATTCTAGTACCGCCTTTGGACTAGAACTACAATTATAATACTAGTATGAACGAAAATTCATTTTAGGAGTACTAAAACTACAATTAATTGTAGTATTAATACTAGTAAAAATGTTGCCGTCCAGACAGAACATACCTTACCCCAATTAAACAAGTTACCAAAAATATTGCGATGCGAAATTACAATGTGCATGAAAATACGAGCTGGTCCAAAATGGTTGCTTCTTCCGTAGCTCAATTTTACATAGAAAGTAGTGAACATGCAATGACGGATTTATGGCAAAAGAATGTGACGCGGCTGCTTTTTAGCGTCTAACTGGTAGACCTAAAGGATAGGGATAAAGCTTTGCGGTCGGCAGCAGATTGAAGTAGCTAGGTGAACACTGGTTGCAGCACGCGTGGCTGCGGCTGCCATCGTAAAAGGAACTGTTCAATGACTTGAATTATTGACGAGAGAAATCCCGTTTAAAAACACCGACAATTTGGTGATCAATCCCAAGTAGAGCAAGCTATATAGAAACTTGACGCGATTTCACTTTTTAAAATACTGTACACTGATCAACAAATTGGAAGACTTTACACTCGTGCTTCCGGGCCATACTTAACGGAACCATATCGCGGGTCGTAGTCACTCACACTGTCCACGTCGTTCATCCTATACGTCTGATTATCGTACGCATATGCTGGCGGCCCAGCATTGCGGTATCGTCGTTCGGGGATTTCGGGCGCAGCGTAGACCGGAATTGGCGCGATGACAGGTCGACGCACGTAGGCATACTGGTTAGCCTGTGAGTACCCGTCAGGGTCATCGTCTGGTGGGGGAACGCGATATCCACCGGTTTGTGAGGAAGAATGCTGAACGGCAGGCAGCTCCGCTCCGAAGTCATCGCGAAGCGATCCAGGATCACTCGTAACTGGTCGAAAGATTTCGGCCGGTGGCGGCTCCCTTAACGGGGTGACCGCTTTGCTGAGAATCTCGTCCTGTGCGGCGGCCGTAATCTGAACGGTGTCGACGAACGTTTGCAGATTTTCGTCACGAACTTTAGGCTTCTTTTGCTTTCTCGTGACGCTCATACTGCGAGCAAAAACAGATTTACAGTAGTTGCTTAAAAATAATTTATCGGAAATTCGATATTACTTCAAGCTGTGTATATGCTTAGACCAATCAATTTTATTAATTTTAAAATTAATTAAAAATGCTTTAGCCGCAATCTTTTCTCTAACTGTAACTGCTGAAACGTTTGCTGTGAGCATGAAGATTTCATTATAGTTTTCAAAAAAGTCCGCTAAATTATATTATGCTTTTGTCAGCTGTAAATTTTTTCGTACCAGATAATGCACGTGATCAGCGCGCAGATAACGATGAATAACGCTAGCGATAGGAAGGATAAACCGAGGATTATCCATCGGTGTGTCTAGAAAACATGAAAGAGGTCACTTCAGTTGTATCAGCACCGTGAAACAAAAGGGACAGTCTACCTTAACATCTTCGCATTTCGTGGGCGCGGATGACACCGGAGAGCCAGTAAAGCTGCTGACAGTGGTCGACGGTGCTGCCGAAACGCACCGGTAGTAGTCTGGAATTAAAAACATCGATATTTTAGATCAAAGCTGCTAAAGTTAGCAAAGTGCCTCCTACAATTATCGTTCAGGTTCTTGGTGCAACACGTAAGATTGGCGTCACCGCTGACCAACGACGTGCAGTTGAAAAAGCACGCACTATCCTGATTGCACTTTGTGTCACAAGCTTGACCATAGTTCTTCTCCGTGCACTGATAGTTGTAGGAAAGCTGAATTCGACTAAAAACAAAAAATCGACAGCGCAATTCAATATCTGTTTTGTGGGAATTTGCATTTGCTTCGCTTACAAGTGTGGCGTCACACTCTCCACCACGGTTGTTTGCAAATCGTTTTTCAGCCATCGCGATCTATCGATGTCTATACGATGGAACGTCAGCGCAGTTGGAGTGGTTAGATGTGGCGCAAACATAATCGTCTGGATGCATGTGGGAATCATCTGGACAAAAACCTAGAACAAGCATAAACAACAAAATAAATTTTGAATATTTTTGCGTAAATTAATTAATTTAAAATTAATTTTTGTTTAAAGTTTTTGAATTTAGTAATTATTTACACCTTTTTTTTGTTTTTAAATAAAAATTGTGCAAGACTTTGCAGAATAATATAAATTTTAGCTAAGAAACACATGCCTTCTTCAGACCAGCACCATCTGCAATGTTCACGATAGTTTCCTCCGTCGAACCGTTAACATAGCCGAAACCTTCGTTCAAGGTCGTTTGGTCAAAGACATACGGAGAATCGTCACTGAAAAAAATCAATATTTTTTAGTTTTTCCCAAATTTCAGCTTCATTATCGCCTACTTTGCCAAATAAAGGAGTTGAAATAGCCACCCGAGTGGCGAAGGTTTCGGATCGAGCGAGTCTCTGCAATAGAGGCTCGCCGTTTTATCAAAGACGCTAATGCTGGCATTGAACGAGATGATCGCGGTTGTCTCGGAATCCACGAGTGACGTCGAGGCGAAAAGAACCACAACGCTCAGTTGAATCACGAAAGGGCGCGGCGACGCAAGCATGACGCAGCGTCAGTAAACTTTAGGAAAAGCTTTTCGACATGTGCGCGAGAGACCGGTATGACCTCGTCACTGTTGCGCTCTGCGCTGCGAGTTCGCTAGTGATAAGGAGCCTTAAGGACTTTTGCAAGCTCATAAAACGGTCGCATCGTCTGCGTCGTGTTGACACGCCCACGTCGCTGCCAATGCACGAGTACATGTTTGCACAGGAGGATACGCCAAAATGCGCATTCACACTTCGCGCAAATTGCTTCGACGATGCGACGGTTAAAACATCTTAAAATTTTAATTAACTCATATCGCCAAAGAACGCGTAATTTATAGGAGCACTGCGACGGGACGAAATTTTTACTACCTCCATTAACCTGAAGAAAAATTCTCTCGACTTTCTTCAGACACATATATGACGCAACAAGTATGTACAGTTTTTTTCCGTTGGTTACTCGCAAGGAGCGAAGCGGCGCTTTTAGTAAAAGCGCATAGTCGATCTAAATTCAGCGCTATAAATTGCTCCACTGCCACTTTCGCTATTTATTTTTCATTACTGAGTGATTTATCGATTTATTGATTTTCGAGTCCAATCCTAAATTATGCATTTTTTGGCACAGATTTTTTTGCAATTTAGTATTTTTTGCACTCTATCGAGACGGCTTCTGGAGTACTAAACCATTAACTCAGGCGATCGTGTACGCGCTTGTTTAAAGGTGCCAACCAAGCGGAATAGGTTCAACATTACGCCAGACAATGGGCGGAGAGTGCCTAAACCAGTATTATTAGTGTACGCGACGTCGACAAATGTCAAACGGCAATGTTTGTTGTTTACGTTCTGTGTGTTTAGTAAAGAGATGAAAGAGTGTGTATGATGGGAAAACCCCACGTTGTGTCGCACCAGCGGAAACGGGCAAACTGGTGCACGCACTGCACCTTGCAGTCAGGTGTTCACCACCATGATATAATACATGCTCGGAAATTTTTGAATTTTCCCGTCAAGAACGCAAAATCCGACTGGTTTTGTATCGCCTGATGAGTTTAGCTAAAATCTTGCGCAATGCCGTTTGTGCCCTTCGATGATCTCTTCGACTCGTCGCCGCGAAAGCCCTCTGGAACAGGAATGCACATTGGAACATGTTCTATCGTCGGCATTGCGCTAGTCGTCGCCGGAGCGCTTATCGCCGTGGGTTTGGGTGTCTATTTTGGAACACGTGGAACTTACTGTTCGGAACCGATAGCAGTCTCAAAGGCGTCTAGCTTAACAAGTTTAGCTTCAAAGCCGTCGCCAAGTGCCGAAGAGCTCCGACTCCCGACTAGTGTCCTTCCGACACTCTACACCCTTCGGGTCCAACCGTACATACCGTCGCCGTCGATCCAGTACGACGCGGCGAAAAATCTGACCTTTGACGGATTCGTGACGATCGATCTCAACGTCGTGCGGTGCACGAAAAATGTAACAATGAATATGTATAAAATCGAAGTGAAGGATTTCCGAATTTTTCGCCGAGACTCGCTTGAAGTGCTCGTTTCGGAGGGAAAATTCGACTACAATAATGAGACACAAAAGGTGGCATTCTTTGCGACGTCGCGGCTTTGTCCGGGAAACAACTATTCGATAGCGATCAATTATAGTGGACTTCTTGATAAGGATCTAGCTGGATTCTATCCGTCGAGCTATGTTGAAGACGGCGAAACCAGGTAAAAATAAAATAAAAAGAAAATGCCAGAAGCAAAAAATTTTTTGTAAAAAAAATAGGTGGATGGCAGTGACGCAGTTTGAGTCGACGGATGCCCGCCGGGCACTTCCATGCTTCGACGAGCCGGCGTTCAAGGCGGAGTTCGACGTCGAGATCGTCCATCCGGCTGTGATGATCGCACTCTCGAACGCGAGGGAAACTACCAGCCAAGCATATGGGTAAGGTCTTAAATATTGACTTTTTGGCTCGAAACAAATTTTATTTTTTTGAAACGTAAAATAGAAGTGGCTGGATTATTACGAAATTTGAGCGGAGTCCACGAATGTCGACGTATCTTCTTGCGTTCGTCGTGGCGAACTTCACGAGCACGGGGGTCGTCTCGAATACGACACGGAAGACACTGGTTGCTAATGCGATGATGCGATAAAGCGAGATGTGTGGGAGATGGAGAATTGAGGATTTCAGTTTAGAGTTTGGTGCCGACCGTCGCTGATCGACAAAACGCAATTTGCAGCAGAGGCGGGTCCGAAAATCCTGGAATACTACGAAGTGTTCTTTGGAGCTGAATTTCCGCTAGGAAAACAAGGTATAAACTATGCCCGCATTTCAAACACGATTTTCTGTATAATTTATTTTCGCGTAAACATAAAAATTGCAAAAGTATTTTTTGGATAAATTGTGAAAATTCTCATATTTGAAATTTTTGCGAGAAATCAACTTTTGCAAGGTGCTTTGATTTTGCGTCTGGTGCTAAAAGTCTTATTTTTAGCTCCGTCTTTGTAAAATGGTAGTTTTCGTCAGTGAAAAAGCTTAAATTTTTATTTGTCTGTGCAGATATGGTCGCCGTGCCAGATTTTGCTGCTGGCGCTATGGAGAACTGGGGACTCGTCACCTACAAGGAAAGTGCTCTCCTCTACGATAACGTCACCTACGCGTCAGCGGACAAGTATAATGTGGCCAACGTTATTGCGCATGAGCTGACGCACCAGGTGCGGGTGCTACATGACGTTCGGAATTCCGATTCCGATTTTCGGAATTCCAACCAGTTTCTTCGATTTCAATTCCTATTCCGAAAATTTTGGCCCAAAATTCATCAGGATCGGAATTGTGTTATTTTTATGCTATTCTGATGCTCGACGTAGCATCGTTTTTACCATGTGATTAACATAAAATGTTCCCCAAAACACAACTAAACTCAAATGGATGCGCATGTACAGCTATTTGCGCAAATGAGTGGTGCCCACTACTGCACTCAACACAGGACGTGAAATATGACCTGGCTCTTTTGACCAATTCCGATTCCGACAACTTTTTTGAGCAATTCCGATTTCGGCCCCGAAATCGAAAAAAATATTAATTCCGAACGCTAGTTAGCGGTGCTACTATTTTGAACAAAAAATTCTCGTATTTTTCCGTTCATGCCAGATGGGCATTATTTGGCATTTGTACCTCTACGACAGAAACATTTTTCAAAATATTGGGCCCCTCCAAATAAGCGGGAAGAGGGAGGTTTGCAGGAAATTGTTTCATTTTTTCTCGTGTGCAGTGGTTTGGCGATTACGTCACCATGGCCTGGTGGGAAGACATTTGGCTCAACGAAGGCTTTGCAGCTAATTTCGAATATTATGGCGTCGAGAAGATAAGTGCAGATTTTCGTGCGGTAAAAGAAAGCGCCAATAAAACTGAAATATTGTAATTTTAATTAAGTTTAATTAAAACTGTCCCGTGCAGCTCGATCAGTTTATCGTCGAAGTGGTACACCTTGCGATGAGCGTTGACCAGCTGGCAAGCTCACATCCTGTACACGTTCCGGTCGGAACACCCGACGAGATCACGGAAATTTTCGACGAGATCTCCTACGAGAAAGTATGGAAGCCTTGTTTCATTATTACGATGCTCGTCTGTTGCCCTTTTCCGGCTTTCTAGACTGCAAGCGTAATCGAAATGCTACGTCATGTTCTCGGCGAGAAAGTCTATCGGGAAGGCCTAAATGTCGGCTGATATTAACGAAAAAGCCCACTAAAAATTAACAATGTTATCGATTTTTAGATTTACCTGAGAAAATACCAATACTCAAACGCTAATCACGCCAACTTATGGGCGGCATTGCAAGAGGTGGTCGGTCACGTGATAAATCTTATTTGCCCTGCATAACCTTTCGTTTTAGGCCGTCGAAAAACTTCAATTCCCTGTCGGTTGGGATGCGCCCAAACAGCTAAACGTCACCGAGTTTATGAACACGTGGACCCTTCAGCAGAACTACCCGTTCGTTCGTGTTCGTCGAACGTCGCCGACCTCATTTGAACTTTCGCAGTCGAGATTTCTTCTCTTTCCAGAAAAGGGGAATACGACTGAAAAATACCCATCGCCTTTCAAGTATTAGTTGGAAAAAGTTGATTCCACATCGCTGATCCAGCTAAATAAAATACGTAATTTTAGGTACACGTGGTTCATTCCGGTTTCGTACCGTGAGGTCGGCACATCCGTCCAATCACAAACGTGGATGACGCGCCTGCAGAATCGTACAAATCAGAGAAGACATTTCACGTTCTACTAAAACAGACGGACCCAGAGATGGTCGCGGGCCGGGCTGGACCTCGAAAAAATAATCTCGGGCCGGGCCGAGCCTCGGAAAAATAATCTCGGGCCGGGCCGACCGATCCTAAACCAAGGACTCGTTAAAGAATAGTTTTTGTTGCCGACCTCTGTTCTACTGCTTTTTCAAAGAAAAATGCAAGTAGACGTGCAGGGTTTTCTCAAAAAGGCACGCAAATGCAAGCCTGTGCGATCGCTGGATGCGATTCTGCGAATTGTGTTTGGGCCGGGCCGAGGGCTGGAAAAAACACGTTCGGGCCGGGCCCGGAAAATGCAGGCCCGCGACTATCTCTGACCTGCTGCGTAAAGGGCCTGGCGCAAAGCCTGAAGTGGAATGTTGTGTTTTATCATTATTCGTCAAATTCATGTTGTAAACAAAATACTGCTGTCGATAGTAAAGAAATAATTAAGATTTGTTTCCGCTATCAGACCTGAATACAGAAGATGCATTTTTTCGGCTTTGCCGATTTACTTGTAGCTCCTTTACTCTATGCCCAGTGTTCCTCTTTTCTGCTTCTTGCGTCTATACGGTGAAACGTCTAGTTGAGTATTCCGACGTGCTCCAGAGTCGTACACTAAATTAGGAATTGTTTGGCATATTTTTTTTTGTTAAGGCGGGATGCGCTTCAACTTTGCCGACTTACTTGTCTGTCTGCGTTTTTACGTTGTGTTTTCTATAGTGTGCTGTGCTATACTCTCTAGGAGACTCTACCAGGGCTTCGGTTGAATCTGGCCAGTGTTTCGACATTCAAGCGCATTTTTGCATCCTGCCTGAAGCGCGCAGCGCATAAGGAAAAGGAGGCTTACTGGTCGTTCTGAGATTCCCCTTCTTTCCCCCTCTTCCCCCTTTTCCCCCACTTTTCCCCCCTCAAAAATTTACATTAAGTAAATAGCAGAACATTGAAGAATATTCAGTGTTCGCTAAGCATTTACAAAACCCGTGCAGTTCGTGTTGCGTAGCGTCTTCGCTACTTGTTTTTC
>JAQGBB010001557.1:0-13106 GCA_034691745.1 Prismatolaimus dolichurus
AAGCGTAAATACGTGTACTCAGTCCGTAAACGCTGAATGTTGTTCAGTGGTCTCTTTTCACTCACCAATGTGACCACAATATGCAACGCGGCTTTTGACCTCTGTCTGGCAGACACTTCACCAATCTCAGTTTCAGATCGGTTGTCCAGCAGCATCTCCGGCTCCACCTCAGCCGCAACGGCGGCCGCTTCAGCAGCCCACCTCACTCGTTCTCGAGACGATGTTTTTTTCGCAAGGCGCCAATTAATCTACTGACGAACGCCGATGAATGTAGGTGGAATCAATCGATGATTGCGTTTCTGGATAGAACAAGGATGAGGAGAACTTGACTGCTAATTTACAGAATCTTCTGACCACCGATGCTCGATGCAACCGCTCTTGAGCATGCATTTTCGAGAAAAGCCTCACTTTCGATGCCTCGGTTCTATGCAGCAAATACGCTCAGTGAACTCCAAGCGATGAGGAAGAAAGCGCTAATCGCCCTTTCGACGACGGCGGCAGTCCTACTCTTTATGGTCACATCGACGGCTTCCACGTTCAGCGAAAGCGGTCTGCTTTTGTCCTTCTCCCGCTCTCAACTGTTACGAGTCGACGTCGTCATCGCCGTCAAATCGACCATCGCGAACTTCGATCAACGTGAAGCCGTCCGACAGACGTGGCATCGGAGTGCGACCGAGCTTCGAATTCCCTTTGTCTTCTTCGTCGGACTGCCGAAGCTCAAAGGCGGTCTTCAGAAGAAAGTCGACGATGAGCACGCGAAGCGTGGGTACGTTCTGCAACTTGACCTTGTCGACGACTACTTCAATCTCACGCTGAAGGCGTTCGCGATTCTCGAATGGGCAGCGACGCGGTTGCATCGCTCGACTTCGTTGTTCGTCTTCGACGACGATACGATCGTCGTTCCGTCGAATCTTCTTCGACAGGTGCAGCTCCAAAGGAAGAATAACGTCGAGTCGATTCTCGGTCGCTGCTGGTCGAACAGTGCCGTACTGGAATGCGTCGGCAAGAACGCCGTCGGTGCGACCGAGTGGCCGAACGGACGATGACCTCCCTACTGCTCGGGTAATGCCGGCTATCTGCTCCATCGCGAACGCGTGCGTGCTTGTGAACACTTTTTGAGGGCTTCCGCGTCGTCGATTCGAGAGATTCCCAGAGGACCAGGTGTTCACGGGCGTCCTTCGCAAAGTGGCCAGCATCTCGATCGAGAATTCGAAAATTTTAACTACGATAAGGTCAAGAACGTTGCCGCTGCTTACGACGAGGGTCGGATGATCAGCGCACACGGATACAAGCCACCGAGTGCGATGGCTTCGATGTGGCTGAAGTTTGGGCATGCTTGCGAAGAAGGATTCCTAATGGTAGCACGGGCGATGAGACCGCGCATGTGGTCCGTGGTGGTGCTAAGAAGATTTAGCAGCTTACTGCAGTACAGTGTTGTAACTCGAAGTCTACTGTAACTATTTGTGTCACTCTTTTCTTCAACTTTGCATATCGTTTGCGTTTGTCAGTTTCAAAACCATGTTCCATGAAAAGACATACATATATGACGTTACCTTGGGCAAGTTGAGGGTTTTATCTAAAGTGACGTTTATACATAGCGAACCATAGGATGCGTTTATGCTTTGACGTGACGTCATATGTATACGTCCCAAAGGCTACTGGGAGAGTCTTCACTGAGAGGTTGTTACACTCGCACAATTTTGGACTCCAAATAAAATATTAAGTCTTATTTTAATCTGGAAAATTATGTATAAAGAATTGCCAATTTCGGTGACTGGATGTTACTCAGCTTCACGTTATCATTGATTTTATTAAATTTGATAATTTCCGATTAGCTAACCTCGCTGCCTCAACGCAATAGCGGCGTTGCTTGGCAAGTATGTTATGGATACTTTATTTTTGTTGTTTCCACGGTTGCTCCGCATCCTCGGTTGTTCAAGCAGTTTGGCTCACGAGGAGTGCACTCGTACACGCAAATTCATAATTGCGCTGAATATAAAACAACACATCCACCTTTATCAAGCAGACACCTATCCTGGTAGGCCAGCAGTTGGGGTGGCATATGCAGCTCATATCTGACTCGACCAACAAACACACATGAGCACTCGATGCCGACAGCGAAGGACCAAATCCGAAGTGGCCATTTTGAAGATTCTGCTATTTCTCGCATTGCTTGCAATCCTTGCGCGCGCCTATACCATTGTAAACGACCTCTCGTCAGAGGCGATCATGTACGCCTCGCTGCACGAAGTCGCAGTACCGCGCACGAATGAAAGCTCCTTCAAAGTGTCTTATCGCCTACAGCCGCATCTTCTTCAAAATCGTGATCTGCAGGTCATCATCGTCGTCAAATCAAGCGTTACAAATTTCCAAAAACGTGAAGCTATCAGGCAAACCTGGGGCAGTAGTAGTGCGAAAGAGCTTCGCGTTCCCGTTGTGTTTTGCGTCGGTATGCAAAACGGCGCAGATCTTCAGAGGAAAGTCATCGATGAGGCGCAAGCTTACAGAGACATCTTGCAGGTTGACCTCGTCGATCACTACTACAATCTCACGCTGAAAACGTTCGCGATTCTGAAATGGACGACGAAGGAGAATCTTTCCGCTTTCTGGTTTCTTGTCGACGATGATACGATCGTCGTTCCAACGAATCTTCTTCGAGAGCTTCAACTGCGAAAGAATAGGGTGGATTCGATTCTTGGACACTGTTGGCTGAGCGGTACGCCAGTGGACCGAAGCGGAAAGAACGGCGTGAGTGTGAGCGAGTGGCAAAGTGGAAAGTGGCCACCCTACTGCTCGGGAGGTGTGGGATTTCTTGTTTCGAGTGGAAATGCAGAAAGACTGGCGAGATTCTACGAACGATCGTCGTGGTTCCAGCGATTGCAGCGCCTTCCGGAGGACCTCGTTTTCTCGGGGATTATTCGCAAAATTGCGGGCATTTCGCTGGAACATTCACCGAGATTTCACAGTGGACATATTGCAAATATGACTACTGCTTGCGAGCTTGGAATTATAAGCGCTCATGGAGACAAGCCTGCGAGTGAACTTGTTGCGATGTGGCACAAGATTCAAAACATTTGCGAACATTCTCTCTTCTGACTTCAGTCGCGGATTCACGATTTCACGACATTTCATGTTATATCAATATTCAATATTCACTGCTTTACGTTTTCAGGAATGAAAGTCGATTAGAGTAGTCACAACTCGTGGTCTAGTGATTACAATGCATGTGTTTTTGATCGAGTCTCGCTTATATCATTCGAAAATTCGGATCGAATTTCATTGCTCTACAAAGTCGAAGCCGCAACAAGCCCAAATGCTAACAATGAAGAAACTTGATATACGAAGAGCGACTCTGAGCTTTTACCATCGCACACCATTTCACTGCAGTAGACAAAGTAAAATGCTTTCCCAGACCTTATACCTAATGTTGAGCTGCACCCTTGTCTTCAGTCAAACTCGAAAGCCCCCCGCCATCCGCACCCTTCTAACCACCGAAGGAATCGACGCATTGAAGCTAATCGCAAACTCGTACATGCGCGCCGAGCGATCGACGATTGAAGCTCTCGCTGAGAACTTCTCCGTCACCTACGCCCTTCCAGCGTTGCTCCACGGCTCCGTCCGTCTCGAGATCACAATCGACCGTCTTCGGCTTATCGACTTCGACATCCCTTCGTTGCACCACGCCCTGGTCGCTCCTCAATCAGTCGAGCTGCGAACGGAAAACGGCCATGCGAAGCTCAACGGCGATTGGTCCGTCAGTAATCTCGCACATAGCCTCCCACGAACCCGAGGTCACTTCAGCGTCGACACTTCGAACTTCGTCACCACAGCCTCGCTCCGTCTTGGACGAAATCTCACGACCGGAAACGCAATCGCCGTCTTCGAAAGCTGCACCGCCGACGTCACCGATGTCGTCGTCGAGCTCACCGGCGGGCCAGTCGGCATCGCCCTTCAAGCCGTTAGCTCGCATATCGAAGACAAATTTCGCGACCTCTACTCTGATCGGATGTGCCCGCTCCTTCGCGAGTACGTTGACTCGGCGGCAGGAACGCTGGGCGAACTTCCAATGACATTCGACTATAGCGCCCTTCAGCTCAACTACAAGCTCGTCGCCGATCCCATCGTTTCCACTGAGAATCGATGGATCGAAACGCTCCATAAAGGCGAAATTTCGGCCTTTGGTTTCGGCGGAATCCCGTTTGCGCCAGAACCACTCCCTGAGATTCGTCTGCGCGAGCCACGAATGGGTCAATATGTGTGGCTCTCTGATTACGTCATCAACTCGGCTCTCCATACTGTCCACGAGTACGGGTACGCGAAGTATGAAGTCGACGAAGAATCACAACCACGGCTCGCTAACATCCTTAATAAAATGAACTGCACCGCATCGTCCGCCGCCTCTTCAACGGTACAGCGCTTATGCTTTGATCGCCTCCTTCCTGAAGTCCCTGCAAACGCAACGGCGTCGATCAAAGTCGAGTCTACGCAAGCACCTTTCGTCAACGTCAGCGAAGATCGAATTCGCGTCTCGGCGGACGTCATGGTCGACATCGCGGCGAAGGTGAGTCCGTCTGTAAAATCTCCTGTGCTCGGAGCTCAAATCGGCATCGATATCGACGTCGTTCCGCGAATTGTGAACGGCACCAAATTGGTCGGTAATGCAAGCATTCATCGACTCGACGTGATCGTCAAGAGCGTTTCGGGATCGACGACAGTCGCGGCGGAAACACGGTCAGCGATTGACGGATTGGTGCGTGAAAAAGGGAAGCCCCTCATCGAGTTCCTTCTCAACGAAAGGCTTCGCGACGGTTTTGACGTCGGATTTGGGCGGCCACTGCTCAAGCCCGAATTTGAGTTTGTGTTAGAGAATCGTGCTGTACGACTGGGCGGACGCTTCAGCGTCTAGGGCAGGACGTGCTGTATGTTTGGGCGCCAAGCAGAAGTAAAAGGAGATGTTTAAAACATCTAAACGCAAAGAAACAACTGATAGAGAACCTTTGTTTAACGCCGACTAGTCAGAACAGTGCGTTGTGTTTGCGTCCAGACGGACAAACTACAGACGTCCGTGAACAGAACGCCCATTGGTACCATTAAACTTGCATTAGCTCGCTCCTAAAAATTTGTTTTGCGTAGTCCAACGAGACTGTCCGAATCCGACACTTGTGCTTGTTCATCGTCATTTATTCACTACACACTTGAGCTTGTGCGACGTCTCACTTGTGCTTCCCATATTCGTCGTCTACTGCGCACGATCGCGACTCGTGAACCTCCAGTACCTCCGCAAGTCAATGTTCGCCGTTCCTTCGTAGCCGATCAGCGTCCGATGGCGGTTCGTATACCGGTGAGCAAGGAGATCGTCGCACGACGTTGCGCCACGAAGTTGATTAAGCACGACCAGAGAGCCGTTAGTTTGGTGGACCCGAACCCGAACCATAAGAAAAGACCAAAACCGGACCTCTAATCATAGTACACTATGTGGAAAGTCCATATCGTGGAAATCCCAATGTTTCATAGGTTGCTGGTGGAAATGGTAGAAATGATGGAAATGATAATTAAAACTGACCGCAAGCTGACCGCAAAATTGAAACCAACTCAAACTTCGTAGTGACAGCAAAATTCAATAAAACATACAGCCTGGTGCATTTGCGAATCCAAGCGCACAGAGTAAACCTATTCTTGCCCGTCTATTTGCGAGTAGGATTTTTGCGTATGTACGTTATTGAGTTGTACGCTGGTATTTTCTATTTTGGCAATGCAGGATCGCTCAGCTGGTTAGAAGAGCTTCATCGTCATGTTTTAGACCCTGCGCGTAAACGACAAACACTGAGCATGGATCTCGCAAAGTGGACGCCAACGTGCGCGAACGCGAGCAGACTGCCACCGAACCAAAGGCCGATGATGCCGCCAAAGTTCGCGAGAAAGTCGGTGAGGCCCATCGAGAGCTGCTCGACGTAGAGCGGGTAAGAGAAACGCGGAATCTTCATGAATAGACGTGTCGAATTTGGTGGTAAAATAGATGCGGGATACACTGACGAAGCGACGTCTTCGTAAAAGTCAAACGTTGGAACAAGCGTGTAGCTGAACGTCGTGCAGTCGCGCGTGCACGCGTTCTCGCAAGGAAGCGTCGGCAACTCGTCACTGCTCGCGTTGGTCCAGTCGCACGCCGATCTGGGAACGGAGTAGTTGAGCGTGTTCGGCGGCTGACTCTGCACGCAGATGTTCAAGTTTTCGGGCTTGTACACCGGCGCGAGGTAGAAGTAGAGCAGCGGCCAACAGCCACATCGCTCGATCATGTAGTGCGCGCGACAGAGAACGCGACAGTCGAACGCACTTGGAACGCTGGCGCACGGCCTTCGCGTCGCGTTGTAGTCGTTGAAGTAGCCGTCGAGATAGGCGTAAGCTTGGCGAGCTTGCTGAAACGGGATGACAACTGCCGAGTCGGCGCCCGCGTCGTCGAGGAACGGTCGTCCCAGTAGATCGACGTGCATGTTTTTGGCATTGGTGTTTATTGCATACGACGCTTCCGCAAGCACGTCGGTGACATTGTAGTACGCGCTGAGGAGCTCATCTGTCGTCATCCATATCACGAGCGTATCCGCGGGCGACGCAAACACGATGCCTGTGCTTTCGTTGCTGAAAGCCGCGCAGACGAGATCGACGCCCAACTTGGACGAGCCCACGTAGGTGATCGACGCGGGCGAGTAGAGCAGCACGTCGACTATTCCAGTGCCATATTTGTCATAGATCAAAAACTGAACTAGAAGGCTCATTCTAAAGATGAGACAGGCGCCGACGAGCTTCGTGAGCTGAACGAGGTCGACGCTGTTTGCGAAGCAGAACTCGTAGAGCTCTTCGAGTTGACTGCTGTCGTTGAACAGGGTGTACAATAAGCGGCCGGACGTGTTCACAACGAGATATGCCTGATCCGCTTGCGCGGCGGCCCACGTTGCGTCATGGAGAGCAGCTTTGGCAAGGAAGAAGTTGATGCTTCCGAATTGGTTGTCGAATTCGAGCGTAGTGATCGCGCTGAGCATGCGATAGGCGACCGCGAGAGCGTCCGCGCTGAGCGTGCAGTTGAAAGCGTTGTTGCTCAACGTCGTTGTGCTAGCATTAATATTTGCGATTAGCTCGTCGCCCATTTTGCTCATATTTGCGGTCGGTGAGATGGGCATAAATTGGGCATCGATCTCGACGAAAATCGACACAGCTGGAATGGTGATAGTTGCGTTTGCTTGCGTCGTGACGAGCGTTGCCGTCAGCTCGCTCGCGTAGATTTTGTATTGGACAACAGTCTGCCAAGCAGCTACGCCGAAGCTGGCACCGACGAGGAGAAGCCAGAGGAGCGCCTCGACGACGTAGCGAGCGTGCACGTCGTGCGCGAAACCGTGCATCATCATCTCGGAGCAAAAGTCAGAGCATACTTCGCGCAACTTTGCGACGCAATTGAATTTTGCCATTAGAAAGCCTTTTTCGATTAGCTTTTTAAAAAAATACAGACGTTCCGATTTCAAACTGAACACCTCGTAGTGCGCAATGAGCGATTTCTGTTTGGCAAGCGTTGGTCGTGCTTGCACGTAGACACTCTAATTAGCAAGTTTTAGCCCAGCAGTTCAGGACAAAACGCTGATGATATTGCGTAACGAAGCAACAACAGACGACGATGATGGCGAATCGTCTGCCCTAATGCTGCGTGGTGATAGCGAATCCGTCGTCGGCGAATGCTTGCGCGTGGCAACCGGGGGCATGAACTTCATTTTTGCCGTGTTGAAAAGTAGCTACTTGTGGCCATACATTAATGACGTCACTGCCTAAGGGGAGAGAAGGGATCTGGCCGAAAGTGATGCTATGTGTAAAAAGATAGATTATGTTTCTGTTTAAAGAAGTGACTTCATTATTGAGCGGCGCCTAGAAAATACTAGTGGACTATACTGGGGCCGTACATTTATGGCATCACGGCTTAGGGAAAGGGGGTCTGGCCGAAAGTGATTTTACGTGTTATAGGTATAGCAAAAACCGTGACGAGGAGGGGGAAAGGGGTTCGAAAAGTCAACTTTTTCCTTGACGCCATTAATGTACGGCCCCACTCTGTCTAGACTCTAGACATGCTGCCCAGCGTAAAGGACTGTTCCAAAAATGAGCAGTCGACCCCAAGGAAGGGAATTGCGCACGTACAAGCAGAGATCGGCCGGAGGTGTGTACACATAAAAGACGCGCCAGGTCGTGACTACACGTCGTGTATCCATATCTCCGCTCGACTTCCACTCTAGCGCGCGCTATGGTCAATAGAGCAAAAGTGACCAACCGATGAACTGTTCATCAATTGGTCATCAACTGGCGTTCGGAATTCCGGTTCCGATTTTTGGAATTCCGACACTTTTCACGGTTCCAGTTCCAAAAATGTCGGCTCAAAATGTGTCGGAATCGGAACTACGACTGTTACCAAATTTTGAGCTATTTTTCCTCAGTTTTAAGAATTTTTCGACAAAATTTTCTCGAGTGACCAGTTTTCAACGTGACCGTACTCCAGTATTGCGTCAACTTTTTATTTGTGAAAACATTTCAACCGAAACATCTCAACCCAACCAATAGTAGTGACCGTGACTAGTTCAACACTGCTGCTATCATCCTATCAAATGGGTTCCGGTTCCGATTCCAGATCCAGTTCCGGTTCCGACAAAAAATTTTGGCGTTTCCGATTCCGATCTTGAAAGAATCCGGGTTCCGCGCGCCAGTTGTTAGTCACCACTATTTTCAAAGCTTCTAGCGTCGGAAATACTCAGCGTACGCACTAGCTCCAGATACTGCTGGAAAGGCCAAATCGAGATGAACAAACTGTCGCCAGAAAGTTTTGCGATTTGACAACGATAAGTGGTCGAAAACCGGCTTTGAATGTTGCGCGCTGGCGAAGAAGTGAAAAAAATGCGAAATTTTGTTTTTTCATCCTGCCAGATGAGTGAGCAAAGCGATCGAAAAAAGATGCCTACTGGTCATACTGAAAAATCTCCCTAATCCCCCTCAAATCCCCCCAAACCCCCAACCCCCTACAAAACTTGATTTTTACTTTGTAGCTAATGTAACCTGCGATGTAACGTCATTCACAAGTTGCATTTTAAAGTTTCGCATAGCTGGCATGACATTGGTCGCGACACTTTAAGTTGTACTAATACTAGTCCACTACCAGCCGTCCGTTCTGAGTTTGTGACAGATTCACATAAATTAAAGGTAAATTTATTTTAAAGTTCTCGCAACTGATCAACTGCCGGTCACAATTTATGGTTTGCATGATAACTCGACACCAACGAACGATGTACCAGTATTCACCCTATTAACCTCCTGAACTAATTTCGCTAGTAATTTAAGCGGAAACAAGAGTGCGTGAAAAATGCCCAGAATCCCAACACCAAGCCACAATCCGCACGTTCCACCAAGGCGCGAGAACAACTCCGAGACGCTCACCGATAGCTGCTCCTCAAAAACGGCTATCGTAAACCTCTTCGGCGTCAGCTCCAACGCGACTCTTCCCTCTTCGTGGTCTTTTCGAGTGCATCCTGCGCTCACGCTTTGCATGGTGTGCAGTCGATGCGTGCACGGAAAAAGACACCCCTGACGGCACACCTCAGAGATGTTCATTCGACGCGCCGCCCTCCGACAGTCGAACTGCTGCTCAATGCTTTGATTGTGAAAACACATTAACCGCTTATCTCGATGCAGATATCTCCATGCGAGTTGTATGCATTTGCACTGATCGGTGAGCTCGTACATCAACACGTCGCATCCACCGTGGCATGCAAGTCGGCTTTTTGCGCTCACGTTAAACCTTGCTTCGTTTCGATCGAAGAGCAACATTTTAGCTTCGATGCTAACCTCGAACGCTAAGCATCCGTGGGTTGGAAACTGTATGTAATTGGTCGGCATACCACTTGAAACTGGATCGCCGGTAAAATCGATAAAGTTGTTTAGAGTGTAGTTGTCGGTCCGGTTTTTCAAGAACATGTTTTCGGTGTTCATACTGATGAAGATGCGAACCACGTTTTCAAACGTCATGAAGCTGCCGACGTCAAGACAGAATGCTGTTTCGGATGAGAGGATGTCAGTGAAAGGGACCACTCCAAACCATGTAACCCTCGCTGGATCGCAAGGATTTACGGAAGAAATAAGGATGCCACGCTTCAAAATATCGATGTGAATGTGTGCTACTTGCAAAGCCAGTGCCGACAATCCGTAAAATGTAGGTAATGTCAGCGTTTTGTTTTCTGAGCATATCATGCAAAGCTTGGATTTCTGGATCGAGAAGATCAGCGACTTTCCGCTCGTCGTCGACTGTTCGACCAATGTCGATGAGGCTGAAGATCGTAAGCGTCTTCATTGTCCGGTCAAGAAGATTGATAGCGCTTTGGTTCGACGTCAAGTTTAGAAGAATCTTGGATGACGCGGCAAGCTCTGCAAGTCGAAAATCTGACAGCCTCAGGGCACGAGAATCATAATCGACGCAGATGATCGTGTCGTCAAAGATGAACTTTTCAAGACCAATGACGCTCATGCGCGTATAGGTTTCTTCGTTCGCAAACTCGAGCCACGCTCGGCGAACGTCACGAACTGCGAGCGCTGTCGCGCCGCCGATGAAGATGAGCCAGAGGACCGACTCGGCCCAGTGGGCTGAATGCTTCACAAACTGGAGACTCTTGAATGCGGTCACTTGTAGAAATTTGTCAAACTCGCTGCGCGCAAGAGGCGAGAAACGAATTGCGCCGGTGCTTGTCTCGCTTGCTGACATGTTTTATCTTGAGGCAAATCCTCAAATGACAGTTTGCATGTTTTGAGCTTGAATTTGAAACGCAAACCTGAACGGATGAGGATGAGTGATTGAAGCGTTTTCGACTTGCGTTTATCTTGGAATCTTATTGTGTGTAGCAGACGTTGCCGATGCTACACACAACAGGTAGGATTCCAAAATAAACGCAAGTCGAAAACGCTTCAAATCACTCATTCTCATTCGTTCAGGTTTGCATTTCAGATTTGAGCTAAAAATCAAATGTATCAAACATGAGTTAAATCGGCTCACTGCAGCGCGAGCAGCATCAATTTGAGTATGTCTCACTCTGGCATTAAAAAATTCGCCAAAACTGGTCAAGTTTGAGCTTATGCAGTGCGAGAAGGAAAAACTTTCTAAACTGATCTTCGAGCCAGAAGTCTAACAATTCGGTTTGGTTTCACGAAAATTTTTTTAGCCAAATCGGCCGCGTGTATCTCGTCCACTTCAGACATGTACCAAAACGCTTCACCGACGCTACCCAGATGTTCGAACAAAGTTGCCGTTCCATGTTCTGTGGAAGATTTAGCTTCTGCAAAAAAGTAAAGCGGTTCCTTCTCGAGACCATTCCGATTCTCGAACATGGTTGGCGCTGGACGACCGTCCGAGGCGATATTCATATTTGATTTTGATCGACCCTGATCATCGGCGGCAGGCGCATTAGCTGCTCCATTCTCAGCCAATGGCGGCAGTGGCAGCTGTCGCAGCAGTTCGACTCTCGTATCGACTAGTGGTGGTAAGAGTTTAGAACGTAGCATGTCTTTCGACATATTTGCTTAGAGAGAAATTGAAGAACTGTGCTAGAAACTGGTAGGTCTCAGGCTTGAGGTGAGAAAGTTGTTTTTCGTTGCCTACTCGTTGACGCGAATTCGCAATAGAGCAACAAGTTTCAAGTCAGAAAGCAAGCTCGAAAGTGAAAGCTGCTAAGCAATTGGGCGTAACACTCCTTGGTTCTAAAGCACGTAGACATTGTTGGTGAGACGTAGGGGTTTCCGCTGTAACACCTATCAAGTAGCCTTCCCTAATAGTATTTGGACTCGGAAGTCACTAGCTAGCTACCATCAAATAAAAGGACAACACAGTAATCGTACGGTAGAATGCAATAAACGTGGCAATGCTTGCTCGCGGTGGCTAATGGTCACCGTGGCATCATTTGAGTTTCACTCTTCGAAATTTCGATTTCCACTTTGAGCTGTTTGTTTGCGGCTGCTTTGTGGTGGTAAAAGCATCTCTTGTCGGTAGACTACCCCAGCACCGAAGTATATTATGTAAGCAGCATTGGAGCTCTTTAGTAGAATCACTTATTGCGACTTGCAGCAAAGCTTAGTATATAAGCGATGTTATGCGGCTGCAACGAATGCAACTTTTTACCGTCACTTTCGGGCACCATCCACTGCACTGGGGTCGCTTTTCTCTACGTGGCTCCTAAGAATAGAAAAGCTATGAATTTTCGTGCGTAAGCTAACTTTTTGCTTGGCAAGCCTTCTAAATTTAGATTTTTGTTCTGGACAATTTTTGCCTGACTAAACGTACGAAATCTCGAATCACCATTGTGGGGAAATGTGCAACAAATTTGCGCCAGCAAAACGATATTTATACTAGCTCAGTGTTTCAAGCAGCATGGCAATATATCAGTTGTCAGCTGTTGAAGCATAACTCGGTTAAAATTTGAGCTACACCTGCAATACATCTAGCCCGCAGCATGATTCTGCTAAATGATGTTTCGTCTTTTAAAGACACATACCTATAAAGGTTGCCGTATTTTGAAGTTTCGCCACCAAATTTCATTTCGGTATTCGAAACGAAAATGAAAGGCATCTCACTGGTCTTGATTTTCGTCTGCGTCCACTGCATTAGCTGCAAACGGACTTTGGATCGTCCCAGAAAGTTAGCATCGGAGATCAAAGCACAAGGTTTTCTAAACTTCAACCCTTACCATTATGGCTGAAATTTTTCAATGCGTATTTGTAGAACCCCCGCTGCAGCTAACAGGAGCAAATGGAAACTTCACCAGCCCAAACTATCCGGATCCCTATCCACCGAACACCGATCTGATCTGGGTCATTAGCGTCCCCGAGTATGAAACAATCCAACTCGCTTTTCAGAACTTCACCGTAAGTCAGAAGGACGTTACGTGACAAGCAAAGGCAAAACTGCCTTAATTCTGTCTTTTTATTAGCTTGAAGAAGACGGACCACAATGTCAGTTCGATTTTGTCGAGATTCACGACGGTGACTCGGAGAACTCGTCGTTCGTCGGCAAGTTCTGCGGAACTTCTGTGCCGCCGGCCGTTAAC
>JAQGBB010001558.1:0-13105 GCA_034691745.1 Prismatolaimus dolichurus
TCCGTTGCCATCTCAGTGAAGCAAAGGGAAACAGCAAAGTATTTAATCAACTAAAAGCTTAGTTTCTTTCTCTCGTTCGCGCCGGCAGGGCGACCAGGCGGCACGCATATACTTATAGACGATGGCATTTGCATCTATGAATAGAAACTAGAGCTGACATTATCCTTTAGAATGCCGTCCGCATGAATTGCGAGCATTGTGCTTTCTTGTCTCGTTTTATTGCATTTTCTGACGCGCACGCCGCGAAAGCAAGATAGCTAACTGTTCGCATGTTCGTCCGTCACACGTTTCTTGTCTCGGCCATAACGCTTCGAGGTTCAAGCCCTAGCTTCAACGAACGCTTTTTAGGGCCACTGACGAAGTCCGTTGCCCTTATGCGATGGGACCCGTGCGTCTGTCTGCCGCTTGTGGTTAAGCTAGCGCTCGCAAGAAGCAAGCTAGCGGGCCCCAATTTTGCAGGTAGTAGTGTTAGTTCGGGATCCCGATCCCGGATCCCGGATCCCGGGATCCCGGCTGTTTTCCTAATCCCGATCCCGTTGTCGTCGATTCCAAAACCGCTCTGGATCCGAAATTAGAAATCATCGTTTTTCAAGCGAAAATGTCATGAAGGTTTCAAAGTGTTCATTTTTTGTCTGTAGAAATCTGTATTTTGAGTACTTGAGTGCAAGGTTTGTGCCAGAAGCCAGACAGTTTATTGCTGGATACACGTCACTCTAAACAATCCCAAGCAGCAATACCAGTTTCAGTTCTCATCAGCGTTCGAAAACCAATCCCGGATTCCGGGATCAGTTTTTGCTAATCCCGATCCCGACTTCACGATAAAATCAATCCCGAACGAATACAAGCAGGTGGGTACCTTTGGTCAATAGCTCGGACGAGTTCTTAGACGGGAACACAGGATCTACCACAAGCCGAACTAAACGATCCACAAGGCCCACTTCAAGCCAAAAAAGACTGTTTCAACGTAGTCGCCGTTTTCCTCGACGGATTTGGCTGACATTTTGTATATATGTTCCTGACATGATGTAGTTTCAAATACATTGTCATCGATGGTTTTTGTCATTGATGGTTTCAGGCCCACAGGCACAAGGTTTATTAGCTTTTTGGTTCTAACTGGAGAACCTCTCGTCGGATTTGACTGACATTTGGTGGGTATATTACGGAGCCATTTTGTAATGAACTCAGGTCCACTGGCACACTAGCCTCATTGGCTTTCGAAAATCGGTACATCCGACTTGTAGTGCGTTCATTTGTTTCGCTTTTAAGACCAAATTTATGTATTCTGAGTTACAAATGTTACGATGAACAACGATGGTTCAGAAAATCCCTCAGCAGATGCGTTTTTCAGCCCTGCCGATCTAATTCTGCACCCTTTCCTCCAGAATCCCGTCAGCTCGGACCAGGTCTGCCTGCTTTTATAAATCGTGCGAGAATTTCAGCAAAATTTCTCACATCGGCAATTTAAAAGCGCGCAATAATTTAACTTGCTCGCAAGAATTTCAGGGATTTTTAATCGCGCAAAACGCAGTAGCTATGTTGCAAGAATATAATATTCTTAAGATTCTCCTCCCGGCGCCGGTTCTTATTACTTGCTCAAATTTGATCACATGTGGCTACAGATCGCGTTGCCTCATTAGTCGCGTTGCGCGCAGGACGCCCGATAATTGGGATTCTCAGACGCTGGCATGCTCTCAATGAGCGGTTTTTCTCCTTTTTTCTCAAGTTCGGAAAAAGTGGTACAACCACGCAACAAATGACAGAGAGCACATGACTTCAGCAGTAAACGTCGCCAGGGAGATGTCAGATGCTTTCTAGAAATTGCGGCCTTTTCGACGCCCAGACCTAAAATAAAACCACCGAGCTACATCGAAGCTCATTTTCATCTCTTTCTGGCTTCAGATTTTCATTAAACATGTCGAATATCTCCGTCTGCATTGAAAGCACCGCAATCGTCGACCACGTGCTTGTCCGAGGAAGCCTCGTCGTCGGTGCAGTTCTAGGCCCGCTCGGCATCGTCCTCAATGTCCTCCTCCTCTTTGCGCTGAAGCAAGCGAGCGCCTTCCATCTCAACGTTCGCGCCCAGATCGCCAATATCTCCGTCGCCTCATCGATGTTCTCCCTCTGCTTCTTCGCCCGCGCAATCTGTTTCATGGTGTGGCGAGCCCGTCCGAGCGACTACGATTGCGAGTTCCGCATCAGCGCCCAGACGTGCGTCCTCGCCGGTGTCCCCTACACGCTCTGCACCGGCGCCCTCCTGGCCTCAATCTGCGCCGTCGGTATCGAACGGGCGATCGCCACCCGGCTGCACGCGTCGTACGAGGGCTGTTCGCATCAGATTGCCTACCTGATGGTCGGTCTCTGCTGGATCAACGGACCAATCATAAGCCTCTCCCTTTTCATGCTCGCCGACGAAGATCACGTGATGCCCGTTTGCGTCGTCATGCTCGCGTCGAGAAACGGCCTCGTGGCGGTGGTATGGATCGTTGAAATTCTCCTCTCCGTCGCGACCCTCGTCGAGTACGTCGTTCTCATTCGCGTGAACGAGCGGAAACTTTTCGACTACTGCGCGAATAGGGCCCTCCTCAAGCTGACGAGCAGGCTGCAGCTCCGCCATAATCTGCAGCTTTCCGAGATGCTCCTGCCGTCGGTGATTATTCATACGAGCATCATGACTATATCTACGTGTGTGATTCTTTCGCTCCTCTACTCGGCGGAGGGCGCTTATGCGCCTGAGGATTACGGCATCTGCTTTGTCCTCAACGTGCTGGTTGTCGTCTACACGATCGTACACCCGGTGATCTGCTTTTGGCGATGCGAGATTCTACGGCGAGAGCTTGTCAGGGTGCCGATCGTGAATAGATTTATCCCGAAAATATGCCCGAAGAACGAGAGTATCACCGGAAGGGTGGAGAAGTGCAGCATTGTGCACAACGATGAGCTGACGCGTCAGGCTGCGCATGAGAACGAGATGGAGGCACACTTTATGCTCTTGGAGGCCATGTGGGAGAAGGGACCAACCGTGTTGGCGGGTTCTGTGGATCTCTGTTGAAGGTTGTGACGTGGTTAGAAGGGATTGCAGACTCACATTTAGGGGTCGTATTGGTGACGTCATAAGTTGACTCTCCATCAACACACACACACACACACACACATAAACATGCGTTATTTATTACATGTTACGTCATTTTCGGCCAAACCTCCTTCCAATGGGATGGCATAAATGTTTGACCCCTCACAACGGGCAAAACCTTGCCGGTTTTTCGACGAACGCAACAGTATGTTTTGTCTTCATTTTCAGCTTAAAATAACGAAATTTTGCTAAAATTGCAAAATTTCAGCTTCGCGTACGAAATGTATGAAACGCTCAGACCATGTTCTTAATCGCCAATTTTTATGTCAGGTCATACATATAAGAGAAGATCTCAGATATGCGTTTCTACATGCATTGTTTTTAAAGTATAAAGTACCGCAAATTATCGATTAATTCCCCCTACTTGAATAATTCCCTCTCAAATAATTCCCCCTCCAGGGACACGACCATTAAATAATTCCTACCTCAAATAATTTCCACCTCGAATAATTCCCCCTTTGCCATAAAGAACAAAATGGCACTGCAGATTCGGATCGGACAGGTTTTTCACCCAGGCCGACTCAACAACCAACTACAGTGAAAAAATAAACTCTTATTTGGCGCAAAGAAGCAAATATTTGATCTTTTCTTGAAAATTGATAGCTTAAAAATTTTCGCAAAAACCGGAAAAAAACACCAATAATTGCCCCCTCTCGAATAATTCTCTCCTCGAAGGCACTACGAAAAAATAATTTCCCGGGGAATTATTTCATAATTTACAGTATTCTTGAGTTATACCCGGAACAACGCGAGGGGCGCTACTTATCGGTTACACACACGATCATCTTCAGCCCGCCGCTACTTAAAAAATAACAAAAAATCTAAAGTTCTCTAGAAATCGTACAATCATCTGTCTGGTATCTCGTCATGCCAACTGCACATGGAATTTATCTCGATGAATACTCTGCGTAAATAGTTTTATGTCGAACTTTTATTACGTCTTTACCACCGTCGCCTATCCGAAACGATCGGTGCGAAAAGGATGGTTATGCACATTGCTCTACCAGAACTTTCGTGTTTGTGTTGTTGTAAAGTAAAAGCGATCGATCGGGCTGACAGTTGCTACGCAGATACGGTCCCGCGGGCCCACTAAGAATCAAGAGATTTTTCGGGGCAACTGTGGTCCAGGGTCGGGATAAATTTTGAGTTTCTCACGTCGGGATAAAACTCCATTACCGCTTGACTCGTGAACTATGTGACAAAATGATGCGATTACGGTCCCCCTCAGCCTATGACAAAACTCTCGCTCCCTGTGTACACAATGTACATAGACACCGCCGTGTTCGCCGCTGTCGTCGTTCGCGTTTGTTGACTGCACTTTCGAGACCTAAACCAAACGGCCTCGTGCGTATGTCGTCGACGTTATTACACTGCTCACATTCCCACAGATTTTTACGTGTCTGCGCTGCAGGACAGCGCAAACAAATGTTGACGAATCAACTTGGACAAGTGTTTTCGCACGACGTTGTTCGGACTTTATTTCCCATGGTCCTACGCGCTCCATCTTTGTTTCTGGCTTGTATGAACCCACATACCGCTGATATATATATATGAATTTCCTGAAAATGTGCTTTTTTATGTCTTTCCTAAAAAAACACCAACATACAGCACATAAAACAAAAAATAAAGACCGGTCCCAGCAATCCCAGTACAATGTGCTTTCCACAACAAAACTTTAGGGGTATCTCGCAGTGAACGCTGTGTTCTAATTCACTTATTTCGTTCGAAAACGCAAATCTAAACCAAGCTTCTCCGTGTAAGCTTTAACGTGAACTTTAGTCTCACCCTGAATTTACCTCAACCTAAATCCAGGACTCAGCCTAAATCTAAGTCCTGAATTGAATTCAACCAAGTCGAGAGTCTAATAAGCATAAGCTTAGCCTTTCACTTTTCGGCTCATTTTTCGAAGTCCCATCAACAAAATCGATGGCCCGTTCATATAACATAGGACGTACCATGACTTTGCGTGCCCCAAAATCTGGCGGCCCATGTGCCGCCGGAGACCAGCGCTACGTAAAACACTGCAAAAGCCTGTTGTGTTCGGTTTGCAATCGGCGACCATTATGAATTCGCATCGCAGAGAGAATGCAATCCTCAGCGGCGATAGCGACTCCGTTGACACCGACGTCGATGATCGCTCGCGAAGCGCCGTACGGAAACGCGTTCTCCGCGCCGTACGACGTTCGCTTGCACGCGAGTCGACTCGTCTACTACGAGCTGCCGGACGGCGCGGTTGTCCCGCTGAATGGGAACGACGCCACTGCGGGAGTGCTTGTCGCCGCTGCGCCGCTAGGCGGAGACCCCAATCAGAACGGGTATGCTTCTCTAGGCGCCCTACTGCGAAAGGCCAGAGACATTTTGGTTGACGATTTCATAGGACGATGGTCGGTATGAGCTCCAGATCGCACGAGAATGTCGAACTTTATCTGCAGCAAGTTAGCGAACTATCGCGGCCGCTGAAGCTTTGCAATGGGGTATGCTGAACCAGTATCCAAACAGAGTTTTTAGCCAAATAATCCGAACCCGAACCGCAAATCATGACCCTTGCCAGGGGAACCGAATCCTAAACTTTTTGAACCCATTTTTTGTCAGCATTTAGGTCGAAAAAGTGAATTTTCAGAAAACATTTTTGCCGCTCGCTTTTTGTGTGGTGTGGTCGAAAGTCGGCTTCGAACTTTAACCGTAGCCCGAACCCCAGGATTTGTCCCGAGCCGTAAAAAGTGACCTAACCGCCGGCCGTATAAGCAGGTGCTTTACAGTGTTTCAAGCTGTTCCAGGGTGTTCCAGAATAGGAAACGCGATTTAATTTCGTATCCCTTTTATACGAATGCCGAGTTCCAGTGATGGCCATTATTTTGCTAGAATATATCCGACGAGGAAGAGACTCGCGTGATCGCCGAATTTTACACGGTGCTTCGATTCGTCGACTCGCAGAAGCTGAAAGATCTTCGCGACGAGCTGATCGATTACGATCCATACGCGACGGGCATTATTGACGCGCAGACAGCGTTGCGGTGCTTGCAGACTTATTTCAAGCAGGTTAGGTCAGCGGAAGACAGCTAGCCTCTGAAAATTTAGTACATTTTTTGATATTTTACTAGCTCGCCATTGACGCCGAAACTACGCACCTTCTGATCAAGCTGTTTGCGCGAAATCCACAAAAACCACGACAAATCTACTACGAACGCATGCTCGACTATTTGGTGGCAATTCATGGTTATCAAAATCGCAGGTCAATATCCATTACGTCTCAACAGTTTTGTTTTAAAAGAAAAAGTTGTTTTTAATCTTTCTAAAAGTACTAAATGCTTTAAATAATATTACCACGCGCCATGGTGTTTATGGCATTTTCCCCGGGATCCCCCGTTTCCCCTGTGCAAAATTGGTCAAAACTTTTTCAAATTCGCAGTCAGAAAATGCTATAAACACGGTGGCGCGTGTTTATAAATTACTGCGAGTTTGCCAAAGTTTTGACCAATTTTGCACGGGGGAAACGGGGATCCCGGGGGAAGCCCAATCCCTTGGGGGATTTAATGTCCCTCCGCCAATGCATAAACTGCTCGCACATACTGTACGATACGCGTGAACTGCTTTGCAGCTTGGAAAAAGCAATCGCTTCGATGAAGCAATGTCCGAAAGAGAGTCAGCGAACAGGGTAAGCACTTTGGGCTTCGATTTGACAGACACGGTCTGCGATTGAGTTTCTACGGTCCCTGCTCACGTTTCTAGCAGCCATTCGCATGAAAAGGGCGACGCGAATCTGATCGCCGCCGTCTTTGCTAGCTTCAAGTCGCGCGGCGTCAACGTTGGCATCGATTCGATCGAGAAGCTGCGCCAAAGTTTCAATATCGCTGATCGTCTTCACACTGGCACACTTGAACGCGCACAGGTAGTGCGGATCCGTCTCGGTGAAGATCATGTATTCGAAGGCCTTTTCGCTTTCAGATTGAGTCTGTGCTCTCGAGCTTCGGTCTTCTCGCTGCTTTGAACGATGTGTTTGCTGCACTCCTTCAGCGCGCTGCTAGAAGTGGCGAAAACTGCTACGAGTATGTATCGAGTGTTGAAAAAGTCGTGTTTTGAACATCGATGGCAAACCTGGGACTGTATGCGGGCGTCAAGGACAAAACTAATGTTTTAGCCACTGAGTTACGCTCTTTTAGTTAAAATGCACGTAGAAACTATTGTTGCGACTTCTCTGCTCGTGTGCAAAATCGAGGGGTTTGCCATGACTTTTTGACCATACCATATTGTGTGTTCGCGTGGTAGGCTTGCTGCTCAAAACAGATTGGTCCATATAGTACGCGAACGAAAATAACGCCCAATGAATCACTGTGCGCATGAATACTCGAATCTGATTGGCTGAGCCTGTCGTCGCGTGCGGACAGTACCTATAGGCAGCTCGAGGAAGGCGTTACAAATTTTTCAACTGGGTGGGGTAAAAATTTCAAGTTTTTCGGGGACTTCGAAGGTAAACCGGTTTTTGCCCCGTGGTTCATAATTGTTGCGTCTTTCTAGCTGGTCTACGGTAGTGCACTTTATTGAGAAAGCGCTTCCATCGTCGACAACTGCGCAGACACCGAACGCGCAGTATAGGCGCGATATGAGCTCGAGCGTCGAGATTTCGCCTGTACGCTCTCAACATCTACCGCCGGCGGCCACAAATGGAAATGCATCCAAGCCACCTACTTATCTGGTACGATGCGCAGTGCATGTCCACGGGGAAACGATACCACTCTAGACGATTTGGACATAGAAAAGAGGCTAGCAGTGACGTGAGGAAAGATGGACCTGATAGTCTGCACATCAGGCTGCGTCTACATGCTAATTAAAATGACCCTCGTTGTCGCAGCTTTTGAAAAAACTGTCGCCGAGCCACGGCGATTTAGTGGTTCCGGGGTGATGCCTCCGATCATCGGCTGCAGAGGCTACCCTTCCGGATGACTTTTGCACCCGATCCAAGTGGCCAAATCGGGGTCGAGAGAACACTATGCAGTAGTTTCGCTCGGTTTTCGAAATTCGGTCTCTATTCTATCCAGGTGTCACTATGCAGACGCGTAGCTACGGGGGGCAGGGTCCAGGGCCCCCAAGACCTAAAAAACATAGAAAAATGACTTTTTGGATTCGAAAAATCGAAAATTTTTCGCCGCTTGCTTGGTTTGCGGCGACTTTTCACTTGGGCCCCAAGACTCCGACCTAACTACGCGCCTGATGACCAAATGTGGTCGGTGACCACGACCATTGCTGTTTCGTGCTTACAACGCCATTTTTGCATCGTGCACTTGAAGGCATTGCCTGCGAAAAATGGCACGCCCACCGGCGCCCAGAATGGGCGTTCGTCGTCTCCATTGTCCTTTCCTTACTCGCCGCCACCGGCTGCCACGTCGTCGCCTGTGCGTCCCAACGAGCAACGTATAACGTCCCCGCAGGCAGCCAGCACGCCACAACATAGCGAGGAGAATAAGCGTCTCCTGCAGTCGATGGAGGAACAAATGCTTGCTCTTCAGCTCCAACGTGACCAGGTAGTGATGCGATGCACAACAGATGCAGTCAGTATCGCTTGCTTTCTGCGTGCAGTTGCGACAAAAGCTTGAGTTCGAAACGCAGTCCGTGAGTGGGAAGATGCCTTTGCTTATCGAAGCGCTTGTTCGTGTCGACCAGAACAAAACAGGTAAAGGGACGAGTTTTGCAGTAGTACATGCCATGCAAAAGAGTTATTAGTTGATTGGACGAATTGGGCCTTATCTGGACCCGTTGGAGCCCCGTTTTGACCCATGGGGTTTCCATCCCCCCATGGACCCCATTTTGGATCATGGGGCCTCAGTTTTCTCCCATGGGGCCATTCTGCCCATTGGTAACCAATTTTGCTTTATTTGGCCCAAAATTTGACCCATCGTGGCCCCTGATTGAGGCCCCAGCTAGCCAGATTGAAGCCACTCTTCTCATGCAGGGTGGATACAAGTGAATCGTGCGCGCCAAGTAATCATTTCATGCGGTGAATTGTGCGGTCTTGGCTTCGATCGTTCGGCACTCGAGTCAGCCATTCTTCTCTCGTCCGATCCGTCCGAGCGGCTCGTCTCGATCTCTCTACTCTCCAAATACCTCCCCAGCGCGGTGACCAAATAGCTAGCGAGGATATCGAAAGCGAGCAGGAACAGAAAATGAGAACAGCGCCGATTGCGAGGTCGGCTTTACTCCTTTATAATCATTCTTAAACGTCGACTGTATTGGTGCTGCGCAGCGCGTTCTACTTTCACTTTTTGCGCCGTCACGTGACCAAGCCAGAAGATCATGTGATCATTTTTGATTGAATTTTCGCATTTTTTCATCTTAACTGTTAGACAGGCAGCTCATGAAGCACGACGATAGGGTTGATTTTACGCAGATGTTTCTTTGAGGGTTTTTACGGTGCTCCTATATGGGCCGATGAAAAATTATTTTAAAAATACAAAATCTATGTATAAATTAATATTTAAGTAAAATCATATAAAATATTATTTAAAAAAATTAATATTATTAATTAGAAATAAATTTGGTAATTCGGTAGCTTTTTTCATTTTCACATATCCACATGCGAGCGCCGTAGAAATCCATTAAGCGCATTAGCATCGAGTGGCTTACGGTCGCCGGAGAAAATGGAATGGTGTGTGAAACAAGCACAGACTGCCCGCTTCCCTTTTCTTAGGCAGCTTCATCCTTAGACTAGATTCTTCTATCGCCTCAGCTTGGTCTACCTATTTGGTCAGTTGCCTTATACGTTCTAGCGGTCGTTGAGCCCGGGGCATTATGCGCAAAAGAACGTTGATGGGCCTATTGTGTACGCCCAGTTTTGTGCGCTTCTGTCAGCGTGGTGTACATAGCAAGTGTGTGTAGCAAGTGTGAACTTTTTATGGTCTATGTGGCCTACCAGTTTTTATGGCCTGCCTTATGTGCGTTCGTTCATCGTTTCCCTTGATTTTTTCACTTTGTCGAAAAACGCGTTCTTCCTTGCTGGTGCAGGCTTTATTAGCTCACTTCGTTTCTATATCGTTTGCTGTTTTGCGTATCCTTATGGGGTGTACAACCTGCAGACCATTCGTTCGCTATTGGGTGCACAATGTGGCCAAAAATCGCCATTGCTGCCTTGGCAAGTCGGTCAACCCTGTTTTTGTGCATCTCATTTGTCTGTGACCAGTCTTTTGCGCTGTCTTTCTGCTAATTATCATTTGTTTGCTGATTATACTGCTCTTGACACTGTCTTATATTCTTGTCTAATGGTTAGGGTCTGTGTACACTGAATTAAACTTAAACGTATCTAATAACAGCTGGAGTCTTTCTATAACCTAAATTCGTACTCAGCCCGAAAAGGCGCAGGAGCGCTGGGCGTTTTATGTATGGCATGCTTATGCTAAATGTTAGCTTCATTTTTGTGTTTTATGATGACGATAGACGAATTGATCGATAAATTCTATCGATTTTGTCGTGAAAGAGCAATAGATTTTACTGAGCTAGTGCCCTCCCGGCTTCCTATCCCTCGTGTCTCATGCTTAAAACTGCGTGCAGATATAGCTGATCTTCGTTTGCGCAGCTAGACAAGTAATGTGCCTCTCGTCACCGCAACGACTCGAGGATCTTTGCTGCAAGTTCATCGTTGGGTCGCTTCTCAAGCGTGCGCTAAATTCCCATGACACCTCGGCGCCATCGACTAATCGAACGAACATTCCCCGTTCATCGCCCTCATACGATGACATCCGAGCAAACTTCCGACCATCGAGTCCACAGAGGCAGCGCCTCTGGCCATGCTTTTCGCGCGTAGTCGTTTCGGTCGAGCGCGCCTTGTCGGCGCTGCCGCTCCCGCCAGGCGAACTCCGCCGCCTGCGGGCGTTCTTCGACGACTACGCGCGATGGACGCGAAAGCACGGCTGCGTTCTTGCCGATCCGACCGTGTATTTTGACGATCTTCTGCTCGCGCCGGACGGCAGCATTCTTGGCCTTGCCGTCGCCGAGCGGATCCTTCAGCGGTATGCAGACCACGACGAAGTCGACGATATTGGCGTCGATGCACGAAAGCGTCTCGCGCCGGCGACCGCCTTTCACCTGACGGCATTCTATGCGCTGCGCGAGGCGGGCGAACACTTTTGGACGCGAATCGATGCGACCACGAAGCGACGCTATCTTGCTGAGCGGTGCACAAACTTTGACGCAATCGTGCTCTTCTGGACGGGGCTAATCTCGCGGCAGGAGTGGCTCTCCGACTCGTATCTCGGTGAGCTTCTGGCTTGCACTGCTGTATGTTAGGGATGGCATGCCCCCGGGAACAGGGTCTTACTAGGGGAATAATGAGGATCTTCCTTCTTACATTGGACAGGAGAAATTTTCGGAAAAAAAATTGCGCAAATCTAGAAAAAGAAACCGGATTTTTCATAGGTTTTTCGTGGAGAGAATCTGTTTTTCCTCGCAAAAGCCGGTTGTTTTGTCGTACGAAACCGGTTTTTGTCGGCTGTAAAACTTCAAAATCGGAAACCAGGCGGTGGCTTTTTGGCTACTAGTCGAAAATATTTTTTCGGCTCCGTTTCACCCCGGGGAAGATCTCAGGGGGATAATGGAGGCCATCTTTACTCCCCTGATTGCTGGGTCTGCGTGCCTTATGTTGAGACGGAAAACGTTTACGTTTTGCCGGCACTAGAGTTTCGTTCCTCTGCTTGCTGCATTAGTTCGTGCGTTCTACTGGGCTGCGGAATTTGACTGCGTCGAAGCGTTCGCCTTTATTTGGGCCTTCGGGATCCGCGACCAACGTGTCGACGCGGTGAGCTTTCGCTGCGTCCGCGCGTTTCAGCTCGCTACGGTTCACGGAAATTTCGACGTTCTACTTTACCTTTGGTACGCATAAATGTCATCGTGTGACCTAGGGTGCCATTTTTAACTACGGTGGAGCAATGCGGATTTTTTAAAATAAAAACGTTTTTTTTTTGCAGAAAAAAAGAAACGTTTTTTGCAGAAAGAAAAGAAATGAGTGAGAACGTTTTCGGAAGCTTTCCAATAGTGTTCAGAGATTTTCCATGGTGGAACACGAGTGTTCCACAATGTTCTTCTGGAACACTGGGTCAATTTTTTTTCCTCCAAATGCTCCAGAAACACGTCTGGTGATGGAAAAAGTACGTATGATCTACAATGACTTGTAGGCACGAAGCACCAGCGCAACGGGAAGAGATGATCCAGGGCGTACTCTCGAGTACACCAGGTGCGTTCTTCTCGCTGGAAGGCGCGTCGGCGAACGGTTGCACTCGTATCATTGAGTTTCTGTTTCGCGAGGCGAGCGTTGAGCAAACGAAGTTGATTATCCGCGCCGAAGACTGTTCGTCATTTCGGCTCGCCGCAGGCGCTGGCCACACCGAGATTTGCTCTCTGTTCGTATGCGGAGCCGACTCGGTTGGCCTCAAGCGGACGCTCTACCTCGCCGAGGACGGGGACGCCCTGCGGCGAGTGCTTGTCAATGGGGACTGGCGCACACTCGAGTTGCTGCTCGCTGCGTCAACGCCAGACATCAGGCGCGCCTTGCTCGCCATGCGCGAAGTGCGCGCAGCTTTTACAGAAGCTACGGTAGGCATTTTTTCCGCGGGATCCTGATCTAGCTAACGGCTTTTCCCGCGAAAAAATGTTTTTCTCGCTATACAGCTTCACATATAGAAACCAGGAGATGCCTTTTTTGGTTTACTACACCAATTTTTTTTTCTGTTCCCTCCCCGTCTTCCCCCTTCCCCCGAGGATGATGAGCCCCATTCTTCCATGCCTTCTTTAGGCTACGGGCGTCAACGACGGTGACGTCCGCTTCTGGACGGGCGTCGCAGCTTTCTGGTCGGCGTCGACAGCGCACGCCGACGAGCGGGGTGTTCTCCTCAGCGAAATTGTTCTGCCTGCGCTAGTACGTTCAGGCGACGTTGTCGGCGCGACACTGGCGCTTGCGGAGAGCTTTGTCGTCAACGTGCCGATGCTCAGCGA
>JAQGBB010001559.1:0-13105 GCA_034691745.1 Prismatolaimus dolichurus
GCATATGCAGTCTAAATATCAAGTTGCGCTACCGTAACCTTGCCGACTTTTAACGGACCCTTTAGTGTTAAATGTGCTGTTTTTAGTAATTGTTTGTAATAAGTGGCATCAGACGCACTGATAGGCTGCGACAGGACTTACTGCCCGTCACTCTAACATCTATAAATTCAAATTTTTTCTCACACGGCATGCGCATTATCTGCGACGGTGCAGTGCAAAGAATTGGCGTCTTCTTGTCGTGGTCTATTTGAGCTAGCGTCGTGCGTTTTTTGTCAGCGGGCCTCGAAGATCGCTACATCTTCTTTTCTTGCAAGGGGGATCGAGAACCCTACCTGGAGATCCTTGTAGTAGAAGTTCACAACGGCAAACGATTTGCGGAACTCGGTGAGATTCATTGGTACGGTGACGTTGGAATTGGATAGCATGTTCTTGAACGATACCGGCGAGCCAAGCGGCGAGTATGACACGAGAGTGGTGTATTGCGTTTCTTCGCACTGCTTTGGACACGTGCACGTGTCGTATAACTGATACGGATTGGTGATACCCTTTGGTATCGCCGAGTAGTTGGCGTAGTTTCGGCCCAGAAGGATATCACTGTAGCACGTCTTGGTGGCAGAGATCTCGCAAAAATGGGTTACGAGCGTGCCGTCACTGTTGTACGAGTACGGGAGACCGCTCGTGAACACATATGGTGGGGAGAAGTACGGCACGCAGTCGCAGAGACTCGTGTTGAGGAAGTTCTCCGTAAAGCATTGAATCATACACTGGTCGTAGCTGTAAGACGGTGCGTTCGGGAAGTACTTGAGAAAGTAGTTGCTCGCGCAAAGACCAAGCGACTCTGTGTGCCGCGAGATGTGTGTGGTGCTGATAGCGACATCGGAGACGAAGCCTGCAGGAATCTCAAATGACGGAATGATCGTCATCGAGAGGAGTACGTCGCGTGCGTGTGGAACAGCGAAGAAGCCGTACGTGTGCTGTGATGTGCTTCCGGCACAGTATTGGTCAGGCATCACGTTGAGGATCAGCTGGAGACCACTGCGCTGACCGGTACTTGACGTCGAGAGGTTGTATTGATTGATTTGTGCACTGCTTGTGCCGAATGCCTGCGCTTTGTTCAGCTGCAGCGCCACCTCAACAAAGACGGAACAATTTGGTGTAACCGACGTGATGCTACTGAACGTTTGATTTATGCACTGGGCAACTTTTTCTTGAAACCATGCTGAGGAAACGTTTGACTGGAGCGTTGCGTTGAGCAGTGGAAACGAGTCGATGAATCCGGCCGTCGGATAGAACGTGAAGCAAGGCCCCTCGTTTGTCATGTGATTAAGGAACAGATCATTCCAATTGATTGGCTTTCCTTGCCACTTACAGCCAACTACCGAGTTCAGACTGTTCGGCGAGAGCTGCTGTATGGTGTAGGCGGTTCCAAAGTATGCGTAGAAGTTTGCCATGCCCCCAGCAGCCGCCTGGAGGGCTGGTATACTCTTTTTTGATGAGCATTGTTGCATAAAGCTGAGTGTTGCGGATGGAAAGGGCACTTGAAGGTATTCAGTGACGAAGACTGCGAGAACGTCTGGCGAAGGTGTGGCCCCCTGGTAGCTGAACTGTGTGCTGAATCCGACCTGATCCACGAGAAATGCGTTGCTTGGGCATATCGTGATTGCGGGAAAGTCGACGACTTTCGCTTTTGAGCCGTACGCAAACTGCAATCGAAACAAAAAGCGTTTTCCAATATTTGGTTGATAGCGTTATGCTGAAAACAGTGAGTTTAGTTGTTCTAGAGTATTTTCTGCTTTTGGTGGGAAACAGCTGCTGCACTGCCTGCGAAAGCAAGAACCACCTGTCTCAAAAATGGTTGTTTTGAGAAAAACGCGTTTGAAAGAAAAGTCAACAGTTAGATGGCCCAATTCCAAGCAATCGAATGGCCTAGCGCAATTCAGCAGCACCCAATTAGATCGCGCCTTTTATGGAAGATGCTTCACCTACCGTAGTCTTCAAAAAACGTGCGAAAGCGAACTTTACCTGACTTGAGCTCTGTGGTTCTTGTTTTCGATGGCAGAGCTCTAGTGTACGTACAGGATGTTTAGTCGAGTTTGAGGCGATACACTATTTACGTGAAGCAAAAATTCGAATTTTTCGACCCCCTCCCTCCCCCTGTAAACGTTCGTCATGTTTTAACGACCCCCCTATGGAACACAGAAAATTTACGCAAACACTTGGCCAACCCTTCCCCCCCAATTGGAATTTTTTTTAATTGACGCGTTGAAAATAGTGAATTTTCAGCAGGAAGAAACGATGCAAATGTGACATTTTTGTGTGAAAATTAGTACAGTTATTTTGAAAATTTTTCTAAAAAATGCATCGAAAAATTGCAGAAAATGACACGAAATTTTGAAAAAGTCGCAGATTTCTGGAGCAAGTTTTTTACGTAAACAATTGGCTCGACCCCCCTCCCCTTCCCCTTGTCAATGCTCGTCAATATTCGGCCGACCCCCCTCCCCTCCTAGACCTTTACGTTAATTGTGTATCGCCCCTTTCGCGAGGCTTAGGAGGCTTTTAAGACGAGCCGCAGAATTTCCAGTAAAATGTTTTCTCGGGGTACTGTATTATCTCGGATTTAGGCCAGTACCACTGGCCGGTTTTACACATACGAACCCGATGCTGCAACAAACAAATTTTCACTACTCATCTCACCCTTGTTATAAAAGGCTGCATATTGCATGCCAACCGGTCAGCACTGTCTTAAATCCGAGATAATACGGTAGCATTCGGTGCAACCGGAGGTTAAAAAGCTATACTGTAGCAAACTCCATCAAGCTTTAAGAGCATCACTGAAATCTTTGGGCTAGCAACTCGACCGTGGCCACTAGAAACCCTGGTAACTGGGTGGGGAAGAATAAGCGTCAAGTTATTTCTATTGCCAACGTTTTGATCTCTCTCTGTAATAATAAACCCGTCTATCAACCGACAAATGGTCGCAGTGGCAGGCATGAGTGTGCGTGTGTGTACCGTCAGCTAGCTGCCTGTTTCGGCTCGAGCTCGCAGAGAGCAAGAAAGCAACTACCGTATTATCTCGGATTTAAGCCAGTCCTACCCATGGCCGGTTTTGCACATGCAAGCCGCATGTTGCATAAGTTTTGATATGCGCTGTCAAAGATTTATTATAGGAAACAGTGTAAAACCGGCCATGGGTAGGACTGGCTTAAATCCGAGATAATGCGGTATTTTCCAATATCTTGCGCGGAATGTCAAAACTCATTCACAGTAACTGCTGTCGCAACACTGCTGAAATGCTCAATTATTTGCAGCTTTGGAGTTGGGATAACTGACTCTACAGCCATGAAATGGACTAGCTCACAAACGTGTGTATACTCAGTTTATCAGTCTGCGCCACGTATCTCATGTCACTCTTTACATCAGCACCATTCGACATAGGTCATGCAAAAAGCACGTGCTCGAAAAATGATGTTTTTGGACCCCCCTTCGTGCTTTTTTTACGTGTAAGAGATAAGCTGTTTAACACATAATGTGCTCTTTTTACCCCCCCCCCCCTTCCAGGCACGTGCTTTATGCATGGCCCCATAGGCGTGCATACCGAGCAAGTGCGGTGGAGAAGCGTGTAATTTAGTCAGCATCAAACTTACGTGCTGAAACGACGCTGCCGTGTTGACGGCGTACAAGAGATAGTCGGAAATGTTCAGAAATGTTTGATAGGAGAAGAGGAAAACTGCAAGGACGACGCAGATCGCAAAGAACCAAGCGCGAACAACATAGTGAATTCGAATGTGAGTGTCGCCTTCGAAGCTGAAGTACTGAAAGCCATGCAGATAAGTATCGAAAAACACCATCGTGAGTTTTGTTCGAATGGCGAGCAAGCAGCAGATGTTCTAGCTTTTCTAGCCACGCGATCAGCAACGGTTTGCATTGTGCTCACCCGGGAAACAGGGTTACTCAGTTACGTGATTTTATCCATCTCCTAAATTAAAGCGACCCTAGCGATCGGCTCGATCTGCTCCAAGCTTAGGGCGGTTTATCATGCTGACACACGTCTCTTGTTCTGTAGCATTGCAGAGGCTCCATTCGCACGCGCTAAGCTGTTTTTGTGATATTATGCTACCCTAACGACAACGACAATGCCATATCAAACAACGGGGTGCTGCGACTGCTGTGCCGATGCGGTTTTGAACGAGAGCTATCAGAAGGGATGAGGTGAAAAACTCTCTCGATACCGTAATTTGCCATCGTCTAGCGACTTTGCAAACTCTCGCGTGAGCTAGACAATGCTGCTGTTTCGTACAGAGGCGCATCTTCACCTAGGCAGCGAACGGCTGATTTAGGGGAAAAAAAAACAAGAAATTTCGGTTCGGTTGGGTTTTCGAAAAAAACTGAGCCCGTTTTTTTAGTTATTTTCGTTTATTCTCGGTTTTTTGACAGCTCTGGTAGAAGCGAAAAACCAAGTTTTTGAGCAAAAATGGGCACGGTAAAATTATGACCAAAAGCATTTCGTGGATTGTGTCGCATCTCGCCCGCAACCACTTATGAAAAAAAGCCACCCGTGACATAAAATTTTACAGTTGTGCATGTAGAGACTTTACACACAAAATCTGAACGAAATCCGTTCAACCGTTTTGGAGACATCAGCGTTTCCTCACGGCTGGGCCTGCGCCGTTGGTAGAAGAGCACAATAAGAGATAGATAAGCCTGTCTGCCCCGAGATGAAAGTCTGAACGCGTACAAAGACAGCAAGCACAAGCAAATCGGCAAAGCCGAAAAGGCATCCTGCCATGAAGCAAAAAAAAACAACGCACGACACGCCATACCGTGTACTAACGCCTCGACGTCTGCCAAGAAAAAATAGACTTAGGCAACCTTTCGATATGTTTTGGAGTAGCCTGGAACATCTGGAACAGCCGAACACTGTGGTGTTCCACCAAACCGTCTGGAACATCGTGCACTATGATCCTCTAAACGTCCGCTAACTTTCGATTTTTCGAGGGGGAGGAAGGGGAGATTTTTGTCCGAACAGTTAGCTATCCTTTCGCTTACGCCCTTCGGGCTCCAGGCAGGATGCAACAATGAAGACGAGCTTCGTCTCTTCAATAATTAGGTGGAGTTTCGCGTATGTTTATTGCATTCACGCAGAAATACGTGGATTGTCTACTGTATCCAGGCAGCCGCATGTTTCACCTCTTCTGTTTGTCCCACTTTTTCGCTGAACAAGTAATATTTCTTCGATATTCGCGAAAACCTTCATTGCGAGCGCGACCAGTGTTAGCGCATATTTCTGTATTACATCAAGTCGCATTTTTTAATATAAATAAACCTCTTGCGGTCGACTTTCAGTAGAAGTGAAATAGAAGATGAGCTCTCGACATAGTTGTGCTGCCATTTTCATCCGATTCAGAGAAAGCTTATTTCAATGTGATAGTTTTTTAAACAGTCCACGTAAGACACGATCTGCACTATTTTTGCATGAGAACCTTTAAACACGTTCTGCTATTATTTTTTCCTAATTTTCCTCAACATCGTTCGTATCCAGAAGGGGACCCTAGAATCGGCCAAAAGGCCAATATTTTCTATAATGCCAAATCCGCACTGGAAGCTCCTAATCCTCGTGTCTGGTGTTCTCAATATCAACCAACTCAGAGTTTCATCTTATATATTTCTTCGTATATCTTTATCGTGCTATGCTTGAACAAAATTCCAAGCATTTATGCTGACAACAACCACAACCTCCCAGATAGGAATAGAGTTCTATATCGGGTACTTCACATGAAACTCCCCAGTTGGCAAGTTGTCAAAATTCAGAACCAGTTTTCTCTCGATTTTGGACACCAAATGTAAAAATTACAAACATCATTTTGCCAGTTTGGAATCCAAAACCAGTTCAACCACTCGAGAAAACTGGTTCTAAAATTTTGCCAAACCTTGCCAAATGAGTTCCACGTAAAAAACCCGATGATCACAGCTAAGTTATCGCAGCCATGAAGCAGCACAATTCGTCCGAATTAGTCGCGCAACAAAGAAAATGATTGCATCGTTTGGTTAAAGCTGTCGCCGAAACATGCACGACTAAATGATCGTTCACTTTTCCATCCTATCTGATGCTTCGGTTCGTCCTGTCGGGAATAAAGAGTGCGATAACACCGCCAACACCGAGCAGTGCTGCGACGAGCAGAAGAGGGACAGCACAGTGAGCGTCGATAAGAAACCTGTGAATAACAGTTCTGCTAACAGCCTTTGCTGTAGATTACGGTATGCACCCGCATTTGACTGCATGTCTATGTTCACTAGTGACCGGTTGACGTATCTGAATGCATTGGCCTGTTTGGCGCCAAACATTAACTTGCTAACATTGCCAACAAACTCCTCATGGTTAGTTTCCCCAAAGCCTAATTCATCCAATCAGATTTGAGCGTCCAAAACGGAGCTTACCCGAAGAGTAAGTTGCCTAGAATCGCTCCGACCCGTGCGAACGCAAGGCCGAGACCCATTGATGTGGCACTAGAAATGAGAAAACTAGAAAAGCTGTTTGTGACCAATCTCTACGCACCGCAAATGAGTTGGAAAAAGTTCGGTCGAAAACGCGTCCTATAATATGCACAAGCACTGGCAACTTTAAAAAATTTGCCCACTGACGGAATGGGGTGAGGCGCCCAATTTTGCCAACCCTATTACTAACGCACCAAGCAGTTCCAGCTGAGAACGGAGAACGCGCTGAACAGGCATGACATGATGAGCACCTGCGTCTGTGTGGACACCAGCCAGATGAAGAAAGCGCTTGCGGCGCTGAGGACAATGCCGGCCACTAAAAAAACGACCATTAAAATGATCAAAAATAACCATTGAAATAATAAAAAATTCCCATTAAAATGCCCAAAAATGACCATTAAAATAATAAAAAATGCCCATTAAAATGATAAAGAATTTCGGCCCTCGATTCCATCTGAGTACACTAACCAAAGAAAATCTTTCTTCCAAATCGATCGATAAAGAGAATCGTCATTACATTGCCGGGAAGTGAAGAGAGATAAATAAGAAAATTATCTCGAAACACACTAATATCCGGCGATTCACTACAACTCGCATTCGTCGAAGATGGTTGTCCAGCGCTACCATTAAGCGGCGCCTGACAAATTGGTCCATCAAACGAAGACGACTTTGCTCGCGAAAAGAGTTCCGGAAACCAGAGACTCAACCCGTAGTAACTGAAGAAACCACTCATGACAAATTTATTCTGCGCATTTTGCTCTTTCGGCTTACCCGAAAGAGAGACTGAAATTGATTGCGACTATCGCGATAGTTAACTTCATGATAGGGGGTCGAAAGAGTTCCCATGTTTGCTTGATTATCTGGATGAACATACGTTGAGAAAGATGTTGAAGCTGCGACTTCAGTTCTCGCATGAATTTAAATTTTTATTTTATTAAAAATACTTGAGCAAGAACGCTGCATGGGTCGGCCGTCTTTGAGCAAACGTGCTTCAGTGGACCGAAGGTCTTTGTCTCCGGTGGATCAATTTGAACCACATAAAATAGCAAGAAAAAAGTCAGAATTTTTGCTTTTATTTTTATTTTTATTAGTTTTATTTTTATTTGTTTACACATTTTTTTACATTTATACTTCTGTTGATATATTTTTCTTTTTACACTTATATATTTATATTTTTACATTTATACATTTTTACACTCATATATTTTTATTTTTACATTTATATTTTTATCTTTCATTTTTTAATTTTTATTATAATATTCACTCAATTCAAAACAATTAAAATTAGTTTCCCGCACTGGAAAGTACGCCGCAACATTCTGTTCCTCATCAGCCAGTAATTTCTTCGTCGCCGACGATCGATTACTTCGAAAAACTTGCCGCAAAATTTCCAAAGCCTTGTCATGTTCGCCTTTCTAACAAGATCCAACCATTCTCGTGTAAAAGATCCAACTAGACTTAAAATCCCCTACTTCAAGTAGGAACTTCGGACTCTCCGGTAAAATGAGCATCAGTGCCGCCGCGATTAGAGTCAAGACGGGAACAATCATTAAGAAAATCCGCCAACTCGCGTACCGTTGTCCGCCAATATAGAAGGCAAGTTCGGTATGTGGTATGATTAACCAGGCCAAAGCTGTAACACAATATTGTTCGAATGACATTAGCCTATGGTTTTTGCACATAGAACTGCTTACTTTTTGAGTACACTTATAGCAAAGGCTACGGTAGCGGCATGTTTGTGGGAAGTCTTCATCTACCGAAATTTTTCCACTGCTATCGATAGTCAACGAGTAAATAGATACCCCTCGTTATAGTATCCCTGGATTCATGGACACTACAACTGTGCAAACGCAATTTTTCTCTTTACAGCACAGGCGATTTTATAGAGTCCGCCAAAAGTCGGCAAAGTTACGGTAGCGCAACTTGATATTTAGACTGCATAGATCGTGTGTTGATCAAACATGACCTATGCAGTCTAAATATGAAATTGCGCTATCGTAATCTCGCCGACTTTTGACGGAAGTTAGAAGTGGATATTCTACACTATTGCAAGTAAGGTTGTGGCTAGAAAAAAAACTTTTCCAGTAAGCAGTTCGATGTAAACCCGCTACATACCCGTGACTAAAAGTTGTCCAATCATCCAGAACGACGCCAGAAAACTAATCATTCTCCCCCGATGACTATTCGGTTGAAACTCGACAAAGTACGACCACACAACCGGGACACTTCCACCAACCCTGCAAAACGAAGTTTAAATTGCATTCTGAGAAATTGATTTCCAGATTGTTCATTGCCTACCCAACTCCACTTAGAATTCGGACCAACAAAAGGACGGGGAAGGACTGTGCGAAACCGGCGAGAAATCCAAAGATAGCGTTAATAATAAGTGCAACAACGAGGGTGTTTCGACGACCGAGTGAGTCGCCGATACCGCCCCAGGCGTAACCGCCGACCATCATTCCTGAAAGGCAACTAAATTATAAACATGTGCTATCGATAGCAAAGAAACTAAAAGCGGTCAATGGTAGACTAGAATGGTTCAGTTTTGACAATGTGGTGAGTACAGCACGACCATTGGGTCACTACAAAAAAAATAATTTTTTTTCAACAAAAAAAAAATTTTTCAGAAACAATTTTTTACAACAAAATAAAAGCTCCCAAAAAAATAAAATCAAAACTAAAAATATTTGTCGAACTTTGATTTTTTCCAGAATTTTTATTTTCGAAAAAATAATTTTTTTAGTGCCCGGATAGTCGCTCTGTATTGCCTAGTTATGCGACGCACCAAGAAACATTCCAGAAGTGAGCCAACCCAACTGCGATGAATCGAGTGCCAACTCACAACCAGCTGACGGAAGGACCAGTGAGAGACAGCTCACTTCAATCGCATCTGTAGCGTTGGTCCAACCACAGATGATGACAAGGATGACGTGGAATTTACCGAAACCTAGAATGCAAAGATTGTTGGACGGCCAACTGCGACCATGCTAGACTGGGTTAAGGGTCGAAAGTAAACCCTTAAAATAAAAATAAAAACTGGAACCCACGCAAACCAGAACCCCGGGGGATCCGCATCTTTCCCCCGCGGGGTGCCCCGTATCCCCGACCAAAAATGGTCAAAAATAAGTGAACTGTAGTTGATTGCATTTAATTAACGATTATTCTTTGAAAATACGCAAAATTCGATGAAAAATAAAAGTTTCAAAAAGTTCAAAAAGTGACGAAATTAAGCTAAATTTACCGGGGACCCCGGACCTCCCCAAGGGAACTGGGGATCCCCTGGAAAGTGCCATACCAATCAGATCGATCACTTCATCGTAAGTATAACGTTGTTTTGTTCTCGGAGTGCTTTTGCTTGTTTTGGTCGAAGGCTCATCGTCGGACCCTATTGTGTCGTCTACAAACCCAATCAACCAACAGTTTTGTTTGCAGCCATTAATCAATCGAGTTTGAAAACCTTGAAAACAGCTTTCCAGATTTGCCATACCAAACTATTTAGACAGACGAACTTCGCTCGTGAATGAGTGAAAAAAGTTTCTCGCCGTTTTCAAAACGACTTTTTAGGCCCGATGAACTGTATGCAAGTTTAAACTTTACATCCCGTTCACAGGACTAGTTACTGTTTGCCTTGACTGAAAAAGACACTGATAAGGTGAAAAACTACGTCATTCCTAAATTAATGCCATGAAGTTCAGCTGACGCCTGCTTGTACAGGTAGGGCCGACCGATTCCGAACACTGTTAAGTTTTGAACAAGTTTCACCTCAGAAAATCGTTTGTTTCGAAAAAAAAATCGAGAAATTTCTCCGCTCGCTTTGCAGGTTTGAAAACCGGATTAAACCTACCCTAATTGTACCCAACGAACCCGAACCGTAAAACTTCCCCGACCGACCTCTACCAGCTGGCATGTCGATGACGAGCGAAAGGTTTAGACTATCAAGCGGGAAGTGTATTAGCTGGATGTTTTTAAAAAGGGTTAACGTGCAATACGAGTGGTGTTATCACTAGAGGCCACAGGGTCGGTCCACCCATTCGGGGCTAAATTCCCCTTATAAAGCTTTCGGCTAAAGGGGTCCAAATCAACAGAAATTTTTTGAAAAAGCGTAATTTTTGCCATTTTCATCCATTTTAGTTGTAAAAAGTCATTTCGGTTGCACTTTCGTCCGCAAAAACTCCAAATTTTTCCTCTTTTCAACCGGTTGTGATAGGGTTGGCGTCCCCGGGGATGGGGGGATTGGCAAAAATCCCCGGGGATTTTCCAACGAAAAAAATTTTTACAACTAAAAAATTGCATTTTCTACAATTAAAAATTTTTTTTTAAATAATTTACACGTGCAAGATAAGCGGGGGATTTACGAGGGATCCCCTGGGGATTGGGGAACGACGGAAAAATCCCCCTAGTTGTGGGGGTCCCCTGGCCCCTCCGTATAGGCGACCCTGTCCATTCACGGTCGGTTGTTATTGCGCGTTGTTACTTGTATCACAGAAAAAATTTGATGCCACAAATTTGTTTTTTTTTGCGAAAAGCATCTAATTAAAAATGAATTAGAATACGCACGTGACCTATGGCTAAGTGCCAAGAACAGTGTGACTGATAAGGTAGCGAAGTATGCGAATTGACACATCTCACAACTTGCATTCTTTTGATCTAACCAAAAAGTGTATCTGAATTCTGGAATTTACTTCATGAAAGTCTATGAACCTTTACGTTAAAGACCGGGTTCCAATCGTTTTTTAAAGTTCGGATGTGTCCAAAATCAGGGTTCGGATAAAAAGGCTATCTCCTTGTGCTCCAAGGCAGTTAAAATGCGGGGCGAAGTCGAATCCGGCATAAGCAAAAAACTCGTCCAAAAAATAACAGTGCTGGAACACCCTGGAACACTCGGCAACAGTTTGGTCGCTCAGGTCTTCCACCCTGTCGACTCCGGATACAATATAATTACTATAAAACCTCCTCCACATGTATGGGCGATTTTCGGCGTGTTTTAAAATTAGCCTAGAACACTGTAGCAGCCCGGAACATGTAGCTGTTCCACCAAATCGACGTAGAACACACTGAGCTATGACCCTCTCATGTCCATAAATTTTCTATTTTTCGACCAAAGGAGGGGAGAGTAGACCATTGACAATCTGGCTGTTTTGTAAAAGACCCATGGACACGAAGATCCGGAGGGCAAAGATCTACGGTACAGACAAGTGAGCTTTGACCAATTGCGAATTTCAATGCATTTTTCGTTCTGCACCACCTGGAACCAGTCGTTTTTTCCGACGCTGACCCTATTATTTTCAGCTAATATTTATCGGTCATTTTGACACGCATTTCATAATTTATTAATTTTCCAACGGCGCAACGAAAAATTTCTTAAATGAGAGGGACCAGTCTCTAGTTCTTTTCTAACAGGTATACATTAAAACAACTTTTAAAGAGTCAAGTAGGTAATTTGTAATCATTTTGGAAACCACTTTGTGAGCGCAATTTTTGGTCTGCAGAGCCGTACAGCTTATTCTGTGCGTTTTGGCATTGGAAATGTGCCGAAATATGCCTCAATGCTTGAAACAGACGACAACGTTGACGCTAAGACTTGAAAAATTGGCTAAGTTCAGCACAATTTCGGGTGCAATGTAAACCACTACAAGGCGCAGAATCCTCGTCCTGTGAACCTCTTGGGCTTGTTGGAAAGCGTATGCCATGCTGGGTGTACCCTATTTCGACACAGGTTTGACGACACCCTAGTAACACTTGTCGATTTTGCAAAATTCTCTGACGGAATCGTGGTCAGGGTCATATGGCGCCATTAAGACCAAGGTTGGTCAAAAAGTGAGTTTATGCAGGACTACCGAAAAACTCTAGCTGCAACTTTATGCCATATTTCAGAGCGATTGTTCAACTTTCGCTCAGGTACAAAAGTTTATTTTCTACACTTGCTGCACCGTCGTATTTATCAGTTTTGATACTTCCTCTTTTTTCTTCACTCACCAAGAAGACGCGCGTATTCAATCCTCGTTCCTGAGCGGTACTCCATTGTGTTGAAGCTTGCCGTCAATAAGATTGCTCAGAGACTCTTGAAAAGGAAATAATAACGCGTTGATGAATCAAACAAGCAACATGATTCGTACTTTCTTTACCAGCAGTAGTGCAGTTTATGGTGCCCTTCGGTATTATATGAATGTCGAAAAATGGCGACTTCTCGTGAGTTTACGCTTCTTAGTCCAGCATTCGAGTCACGTAATGAGGATTGCAAAGTAATCACGAATCCAACGATATGTGTACTGTATGTAGCGTCAAACGACCGTTCAGCTATCTAGCCTGCTTGAGCTCATGCTATTCGGTTCGACTTCGTCTGAAGTCAGAGTGTTTGATGTCAATCGGCGGATATACGAAGACAGCTACAACGTCGGAAATAATTTAGCACGCTGAAAATCTCCACAAGCTGTGCACTCTGAGCTTCGGCCGTGCACTTGTCATAGGCACATGAGTTCACGAACGAACAAAATTGGCACGCTAATCATTCTAAAAGGAGCTCCCTCGTTCTCTCCGAGAAGACGAGAGCAAAAATAGCTAGCATAATGAATGGTTGACTAACACAAACACGGCGAAGTGCGACCGCCCGGCG
>JAQGBB010001560.1:0-13086 GCA_034691745.1 Prismatolaimus dolichurus
GATTATGTCAGAACGAAGAGTAAGCCTCCTTTTTCTTAGGCGCTGCGCGCTTCAGGCAGGATGCAAAAATAAGAGCTATATTTGAGTACGCTTTAAGTTCAGCTGATCGCGAGAAGACTGGTTCTGAAATTTTGCGAAAACCAGCCAACGTACAAGAACTTTCCGTGCGTGATAAATTCTAAGGTATTGTTTGCCAGTCTGATATAGTACATGGATAGCAATTTACGATATGTTCAGCGTTGTAGCCTCATGCCTTACGTTTTCTACCGTGTGCTGTTATGCAGTCGCAATAGTCTACGGCATATTAGACTTGAAAACAATACTTTAGTTGAGTTAGCACCGACACCGCCTGAGGGGTCGTTCAAACTTACAAAGCAAGGCGATACGGGAATCGGATGAGGGAAAACGATCCAGTTCACGGTCTCGTTGCACGGCGGCGTTGTCTGAAAAGAAGCAGCGGGATCAAATAGAATTGAGAAAATCGTCAATCCCGTACCAAAGAGCCGTTATAAAGGTAGTAGTGCAAGCGCTGTTCGGCTCTCGGCAGAAGTTCGGCCAAGTTCAGCGGACGTTGAAGCACACTTGTAGCACCTGAAAACGAGCGATTCACATGATGACTCTAGGCTAAATCTAAATGCTAATCTTCTCGTACCGACGGCTGTAATTTCAGGTAGCTGTTTCCCGAGAATGTGGAACGATTTCCGCTGCTCGGAGCACGAATAGTACTAAAACACGAGTAGAAGTCAAATAGAATATAATACGTGATAGCGTGCGAAAGCTTTTTACGTTTCCGAAAACACCGAGAACTGTAAGCTGATTTCCGCTCCTCGTTGCACCGTCGCGATTAATCCTCGAGTGAACAAAATGAATCTAAAAGGCGATTAGTGCAGACCATTGTGTAAGCTTAATATTGATTCAAATCTAACATGATATCTATACACTGAATGGAAAATGTTGAGTTCCAGAAAAGTTTTTTTTTCTGGCAAAAATATTGCAATATTTTCCTGTGTTTGAAGATTTTCTGCCACCTTTTGCGAAAACGTTTCTCTAGTTCATTTGCAAATCGCAACCCTTTCGTGCCCTGAAATAACTGTTTCGAAGCTTCTAACTGGACAAGCGGTATCTCGCCTTCGCGCACTCCAGACTCAATTTCGTGCGGAGTTCGTTTCGATACCGAAAGGGTTTTTTGGTTTTGGTCGTCGTTAAGCACGACGCTCACCTCCAGCGGATACTTCATCGAGCTAATCGCATGCTCCGATCCATGATGATCTTTCGACCCCCAGTGAAAGTGGATTTGAACCTAAAATCTAGGATGGAGGCGTCAAAGAAAAGCGTTTCTGGAAAGCCCAACCTACCAGCTTGAACAGCGCAGGTCCACCAGGCAAATCTCGAAGTTGAACGACGAAATTCACGTTCTCCGGAATGATAATTTTAGCTAAAAAAACCAACTGTTCGACTCGACGTTTTTTCACAAGGCACTGCCGAAAATCCAACCTCACTCGACGAATTGACTATAATCCAACTCAACCCCAAGGTGCCGAAAATTCAACCAAACCCTGAAATTTCAAAATGTGTGTGCACTGGGCAAAAAACCAGTTAAAAAATTGTTTAAATTATTTTGAAAATGAATTTTTTTAAAAGCACCATTTTTGTTGCAAACTAGTCTCCGCGACATTCTAAATTTGGGTTGGATTTTAGGCACCTTCTCGGGTTAGGTTAGACTTTGGCAGTGCCCTTTATCAACTCCACAATGCGAATGGAACCCGTATGGCCGTTGGAGTTCTCAATCTTCAGCTTCGGCAGCCATCGGTCGTATCCGTCGTAGACGAACATTCGCTCTTCGCTAGAGTCGTCCTCGTCAACGCCACTTTCGTCGCCCGCTTCGTAGTGCTGCATTCGCAGATGGTGCAGATGTGGGTTCAGCGTGATTCTGGCGTGCTGAAGGTCGATGGGCGACTGCCGTCGACCTGCAAGGATCGGTTGTGAAATTGATGTCCGAATGGGCATAAACGCCAACCTTCGACACATTCGCGATATTTTCGAAATGGGTCACTATGGTCATCGCCTTTTGTATTGTGGCCGTCGGACGATGGCATCGACCCACGGGCGACGACGGCGAGAAAGGCCAAAAGGAGCAGACACGTACCAAGCATTGTTTTTTGTCGAGACTAAGTTGTATCAAACTTCGCAGCCGCCCATTGCGTTGCGCCGACTTTCGCCACGTCATTTACTCGTGTGCGAAAACGCTGGCACGCGCAGCGGTTAGACGTTCGTTAGTTATTAGTCTGTCTATCGTGATGCAGTAATGTCACGCCATTGCGAGCGATATGATCGGATTTCCCCAGCTAGACGATCTATCGTGTTTTCACAACGTACCGTAAAATCCCGAATGTATAGAGACCGTGCTAAAAGCGATAGCTCACCAGTTGAACGACGGTGGAGATTTCGTTAAAAGCGACAAAAAGTAAAAACTTCCTGCGAAGACAGGATAATTTCCTTGGCTTTTTCCCGCGTATTTTTTATTTATTGCAGGGAAATGTTATGATTTTGGGAAAATGAAATTTTTTTATTTATTCTCGTTTTTTCCCACAATTTTACAATCTCTTTTCTCATCTTCCTCCTTTCATGCGACCACAGAGATGCACTTTTCGACAATGCTGCTGTCGCCCAGGTTTGTCGCGTCGAATTTCACCCTCCTTACACTGTACGTAGCGAGGCTGTTGTTTTTTCGTTAAAGTAAATTTACAACTTGAACAGAACCGGTAAATGGTGTCAGTGTACGACGCTTCTTATCCGGCTGATTGCAGCTGAGAACGGTGTTTGCATATACAATAAAACCTATGCAAACAAACGGAGTCCTTGGGAAATTGATCGATCGCTCGACAGTTGACTGCAAAGCGCGCGACGCAGCAGTTGGCAATCCCAGATACGGGAGAGTGCTTTTTTCTTCTAACTTTCCGTCTTACTCTGGGGAGTGCATATATGACGTCATGTCAGTAGGATAAAATCGGTGTTTGACTGAGAGTGAGGCTGCAGAAGATGCCGTGGCGTAAAAGTCTAAAAGACTGCCTTTTTACGTGACGTCATGTGTGCACACCCAGTGCATTCCACCCGTATTCTTGTGAGCCTGCACAGCCTACAAACAAGAAGAAAACTTTGATTTATTATTGCACGGAATTCGATTTGCCGAAGGCGTGGGCTCATTGCCATGAAGAAGTCGTAACGTTCAATCTCGATGAAAGTACTGCGCCCGTGAATCAATTTACGCGAATGCATTGCATGAGGGGGTGATCCGCACTAATTGCAGGTGCACGAAGAAATGTCCTGTTCCTTCCTTAGCCACCCACAAGTCGAATTGCTAGAGGGAAGTGAGTCAAAACGGTTGCGATGACGGAAGGGACAGACAGGGCTCCCTCCATTTATGTGAAATAGGCGTCATGCAAAAATCGCGTACTCGTCTACTCTGGGAGGGGGGGCACAAGTTCTCAATTTCTCTGGGAAATTATCGGAAACTTTTTCAAAAATTTTGTGCTTTTTGCTCAAAGTAATAGCGTAAAATTTTCCTTAAGTGCCTTCATTTTCGCACTTTTCTGCTTGTATTTTCTTCATAAATCTTTTTTCAAAGGCTTGAAATTTTTGTGACTTTCACGCGCATAAGTTTGTTTTTCTTTTGACGAAGGGGGTACAGACTAAGCCTGAAAATGGATGTGCGCAGGGAGAGTGTGGCCCAAAGGTGCACGGATGCGTATTCGGGGTTGGGTCCTAAAATGCGTCTTCTTGCGCCACGTAGTATTTGCATTTTTTCAAACAGCGATTGAGTAAACCGTCAAAAAATACCCGAAGAAAACTACGCCAGCAAGAGTACACCTGTTTGAAAAGATGACGCAAGATTTTCTCTATACGTTGAAAGTTAAAACTCACTCTGAGTTAGGGTTGGTAATTTGGGGCGCTCCGCCCCATGACCCCACGGGGCGAATTTGTAAAAATATCCCCCGTTTACCAACGAAGTTTTTCTCAAAGGTTTTTCCAAGCGGAGGAAGTAATATTTAAAATTTTCGATGAAAATTATGCTAAGTGACCCTAAATTACCATAAAAGTTACCCTAGTACTCTCAAATTACCCTAAAATTACCCTAGTACTCTCAAATTACCCTAAAATTACCCTAGTACTCTCAAATTACCCTAGTACTCTCAAATTACGCCCACGTAAACTAGACGTTGACATGAGTACGCAGAGGGGATGTTGAGCAGAAACACTTGGCGCACTCGGAAACGAACCACGCAAAGCAAGCGCAAAAGATCTCGGGCTACAGCTAATTTGAGAATCCCATGAATATTTCTATAAGCTGACTGAAGAGATCGAAAAACGTGAAAAAAACGCTAACAGCTCACTTTTGAATCTCCCCCTCTTCCCTCTCTCCCTCCTAGCCCTACTCCCCCTCGAAAAACAGAAAGTTAGCGGACGTCAAGAGGATCCTAGTGCACTATGTTCCAGAAAACTACGAAAAATTGCGTGTACATGCGTGTTTTTGCATGAGGGGTATGAGGAAATTTATCATGGTAGGAGGTTCGGGGGGGGGGCGAAGCCCCCTGACGAAATATTTAATATTCAAAATTGTTTTTTTCGACAAGAGAGTTGGGGAAAACCTGTTTTGCTGCATCAGTACTACAGAAAAATCGTGTCTTGATTATGTCGCTCTTGCTTCCAAAACTTTCGCGCTGGTGCTTTTTGCGTTTTTTTTTTTAAGCCGGATGCCTTTCGCCCTGACGATTTATTTGTTTTCTTGATGGCGGGAGTAAAATAGGAAAGAAACGTCCGCTACAATTAAAACATTTATATTGCACTGATCCTGCCCAGGAGTCGCACGTAGCGCATAGCTGCAGTGCTTATTACAGACTTTGGTAGCTTCCGACTCAGCGCGACTCAGGTTTCGAAGTGAAGACTTGTTTCCTCCTCTTTCTTACGTACTTTTTATGTACGCTTTTCACCCGCTGTTAGCAATCAGGTCAGTCGTTTCCGGTTGCCATAATGAAGGACAATATGCACGGTACGTGTGACGTCACGTCTGGTAGACGGGTCAGGCCGAAGCTATTGTACCACGTCATGGCCGATTAAGGTGCCATTTTCCGGGCTTTTGAGCGGAAATGGAAACGGAAAAATATTTTTTTCGGCTTTGCCGGAAAGGAAAAAAATGAAAAAATATTTTTCCGACCTCAATCGGAAACAGAAAGAAACGGAAAAATTTTCAAGTATCGGAAAATTTTTCCGATTATTGCCGCCTGACTCATGTAAATTCTGAGGAAATTTTCATGTTTTTTAACGGAATTTTTTTCAGGATTTTGCTTTCGTCTGTAAGAAATAGCAAATGCCATGCGCCTGGGAATTTTTCACATTTTTATACATTAAAAACAGAAAAAAAGTCAAAAATGTACGAAATTGGGATGGTTTTTGAGTGGGTCGGCAAGGGAAAAATCTGAAAAATTTCCTTTCCAGCTCGGGTCGGAAACGGAAAGAAACGGAAAAATATTTTTCCGACCCTACCGGAAATAAAAAACAGAAATTTTTTCCGGCCCTGGTCGGAAACGGAAAGAAACGGAAAAGTTAAAAAATCACCCGGAAAAACACTAGCAGACTGCAGGGCTATGATGCACTTTAAACAGGGCAGAATTCCTTGAAAAGCGTTCCCATGCATACGTTCCCAATAAAACGTTCCCTCTCGGGAAAGCGTTCCCAAACCCAGAAGAACGTACCCAATCCAGGAAAACATTCCCAAGTCAGAAGCACGTTTCCATGTGAGAAGATGCGTGCCGAAGACGAGCAATGTGATAGCGGCGTCGCTAAACGGTGAGCTTTCAGAAGTCAAAGGGAAACTTTCAAACTTTTGTTGAAAAATTTTAGCATTTTTAAAGCCACTGGTGTGCAACCTATGGCTCGCGGCCCAAAAAATGTCATATCAAAAATGGTGTCCATTTGGCCTTTTTTCATATGTTTATGTGTTATGAGATGACTCAAAACGGCTCGCTACGCAAAAAAGGTTGCCCACCGCTGACTTAGTCCGGGTCAGACAAGGATTTGACACCGGTTTCCCACTCTATCCTCACCGAAAAATCGAAAGTCGGCCGAAGTTTAAAGTCCATAGTGCAGTGCATCCCAAGTGTTCCAAGGTATTCCGAACGTTCTACGTACATGAAATAGCTTGTCTGCGTTTTTTTGGTAGGATGCACTTCGTCTTCGCCGAATTTAATTTGTTAGTCAACAAGTCGCGGATAGATGCTAACACTCTAATGAAGCTCATTCAACACAACCCGTATATGGAAATAACGAGGTGACCGCTGTCAAGCTGGCTCTCTTTTCGTCGATAGCGCAAACGCAAGTTGAGGTTCATGGCTTTGAAGACAATGCACATCTAGTTGTCCCAATGACAAATTCGTTCTTGTATCATTTGGCGCCTGCGCGCCACTTTGACCATTCGCTTCCACTTTTGCGTCGAGTGATCCAGCTGCGGTGGTGGCACTGTGGTCAAAGATGCAGCAATCGACGACCGAATGCGCATGTCCACATCGCTGACATTGTGGCTTGGGCCTTTCATCTTTGGGCTTGCCGCGCAGATCTTCTTCGCTATGTAATCTGTAAACAGAAATAAAACTTCGTTAACTTCTGCTGCAAATTGAAAGACGTTAAAAATAGAGCGAAATCGTCCGCTTTTTACTGGTTTAGCCCATAAATTTGGGATTAATTTCGTTCTGCAACTTGACACCAAATGACTCTAACGAATATGTAATCGGCAAAGCCAAAAAGGCATTCTGCCCTTTGACAAAAAGCACGAGAACATAAGTTTCCGAAGCAAGAGAGAAAAGGAGGCCACCATTTGTCGCCGTACTAAAAATAAAACAGATTTTTGTTCGATGGGCTTCGCCCCTTGAACCTCTACCATTGGCAAGTTAGCACCTAACATTGGCAAGTTGCTCACACCGTCCGCTAACCTTGTCGGCTGGGGAAGAGAGGAAAATCTCAGTCTGACCGTATAGCTATCCGTTTTATTCCGTGCTGCGCGCTCTAGGCAGGACGCAAAAAGCTTTCTTTTTTCGGACCTTTTGCTTTCAAACCAAATTTTAAGCTTTTTTATATTTTTCTAGCAAGCTTCACGCAAAGATGCTTTTGCAGTTTTTTACGCAGCACGCACCTTTGCCAGAAACGCCGGCAACAAATACACGACACGATGATGACCGTCAAGTATCCAACGCCACAGACGATTATGGAAACTGCAACGTCGTCCATGTTTTTCTGCCTTTTTGCTGTCGGACAATCATGTAGGAAATTACTCTATAAACGTCTGAACCGCCGTGGGATGGCAAAGTTGTTGCGCGTTTGAAAATTAGTACGTAGGTATATATCTGATAAAACTCGAGAAAAACAGCGCGTAAAATGCACCGAAGATTTCAGAGCGTCTTTGTGTGCACTGGGCATCCTGCTCGAGCTCTCGGAACAACTTTTTCGCGTCGCATCGAGTCAGCAGCAAGCGATATCACGCTAGACGTTTTTTTCGTTCCTTGTTCTCGTGCCCACTGTTTTGTCTCGCACTACCTACCCGAGAGAATGTCTCTGAGAGGCTTCTGTGTCATGAACGATCAACGTCTCTCCTGTCTGGAAATCTGAGCAATAAAATCTCTTTTTTTTTCTGCTGTGCGACTGAAAACACGTAAGTTATTTTACAGGTTCGTAATATTTATTTTTTGGCAAAACGGTTGAGGAATCGCTGATGCATCAGGCGCAGACAACAGAAATACACACAAGAAAATCGTAGTAAAAAATAGTTGCAAAATATTAAACATCAGCAGAGGTGTGAGATATCAAGTACAATCATGAACGGAAGGTTAACCGACATTAACCGAGATTTTGAGAAAAAGTGTGTTAATTAACCGTTGTCGAATCGGTTAAATTTTGGTTAAAAAATTGCATGTTTGTGAGCAATTTCGGACAAAAAATGTCAACCTTTGCACAAAATTCTTGTTTCTTAAAATACTTTTTAAAACTTTTCTTGATTTAATTTTTACTACATTATTTTTTAATATTATTAAATTTTTTTAAGTTTAAATTTTAAATTTGATTTCTAAAAACGTCCCAAAATTTTTCCAAAAATCTTTCGCTCGATATTGATATAAAAACGGAGCTTCAGAGCATATAAATTCGCTGCCTAGATTTTAAGCGATTTTAATCGAAATTAACCGTAAACTGGTAGGTTAATTTTGGAATTAAGCGTAACCGAAATTAACCGAGTCGGTTAAAAAATTCTTTAACCGTCCGTTCGTGAAAGTACAAAAACATTCGCTAATTGATTGGTTGGTGATCTGTAATATCGTACACCGCGTAGAAAAACAATGTCGTTCGAATGTGTGAAAGCTCGCATTTTGAAGCACGTCACCTACGAAAAACGAACATGGCAAAAAAGAAAGAATGTAGACTAGCAGACATGCATTAAGTGCGGTGTTTGCAAGTTTGTCCTTGTCATTCTGATTCTCGCTCTCAGCTCGACATCATCTAAAACAAAGAAAAAATGCGTTCAAACAAAGAAATCCTATGCGTGTATCCGCATTTTTATTGGGGGAAAAATAGCGTTTTAACGGCCAAAAATCTTCTGGTGATTTTACCTGAAGAAATTGCAAACTTTCAAAAATCACTCAAAAGGTAAACTTTTGAAAAACAGCCAAAGCGCAAAAATTAAGAAACACATTTTGAAAATTTCTCCATTTCTCGTTTTTTTTATACCGATGGAATGGCCCTCCACCTGCGCTCGTGTCTGCATAAAGGCGATGAAATTTGACACATAAGTGTAAAAACATACGTGCACAAATTCCTCGTAGTTGATTTGCCTGAAATTCGGTAAAAAGTAGTATATCGCAGTGGTAAAACAAGTCAGATGTACCAGCCCTCAAGGCCCGCTCACGCTTAAGAGGAATTTAGATGGCCAAAAACCAGTTTCTGTCAACAAATCTGACACTAAAAGCTTCCAGATATGTGGAAAAAATGCAAAAACCATATCGGAACTAGTGGGTCTCGAATCCGCATCCCTTGATTGAGAGCCTAAGAAGCAACCACTGAACTATGAAGCCCATATAAACTGATATTGTAAAGTATAAAACAGGAAAACAATCGAACCACCCTACATATAACGTCAACACAGTCACAAGTTAGGACAAAGCCAGTATATATAACGTTCGTCAGTAAGCCTAAAAGTCACTTATTACAAAAAAATCGATGACAAGAAATTTTAGAAGCACACCATACAGAGATTCTGACACCAAATTTGAGCCAAATCCGTCAAGGCATTGTCGAGTTATACGCGAAACATGCAATTTTGACGTGAAAGTTGGCTTACTAAAGCGGCATTTCCGGGTTGTATAAATCCCTCGGGGCCCATTTTCCAAACAGTTCCTATCCTAGTCCCATTGTACCTCCAGAAAAATTTTCAGCCCGCTAGCCCTCTTATTTCGAGAGTTATCGTGCTAACAGACAGACAGACACACGGGCCATCGCATAAGGCGCACTCACGTGCGTGAGTGAGCCTAAAAATCGACTCAGCTAAAAACGTCGTTCACCCGTCTCCGTCGATATCAACATCGTGAATAATTTCGTCGACTTCTTTGTCTGTAAACTGTTCACCCATGTGCGTCATAAAGTAGCGAAACTCTTGCGCCGTGATCACGCCATTCCCGTCTCGATCGAAGACCCTGAACGCTTCCCGTATCATCTCAGAATCTAACATCGGCATAAATCAACAACGGACGTTTCTCTGTAAGCTCCGGAAAATCGGCGAAAGCACTGGTCTCTCACCATTGTCCTTGTTCATTCGTTTCCTAGATGAAACATACAATGTGCGCATTCGACATTTGATAAGAATTTTAGCACTTCAGTCTACGCACATCATTTGACAAAATTCTGGAAACTCTATTGCTCCAGAACCGTCGACGTCGACCTCGTTAATCATATCAAGCAGTTCCTGCAGTCAAGAGTAGACACGAGTTCCGATGAGAATGTTGAAAATGTTGAAAAATTTCAAAGATGACAAACGAATAGTGTTTTTTCGGAAGAAAACGGAAAGAAAATTTTTCCGTTTTCCGGGCTTTTGGGCGGAAATGGAAACGGAAAAAATATTTTTTTCGACTCTGCCGGAAAGAAAAAATAGGAAAAGAAATTTTTCCGACTCAGTCGAGGAATGCAAAATATTTTGAATTTCGAGGCTAGAAGTTGGCGCTTCGCGAGAATAGGATTTCTAAAATAGCCCTGCGCCATATGAGCTGCATCCAACATGCTTTTTCTGCCTTTGCAGCAGTCCTCAAGCAGCGACAACTCCAAAAAATTTAAAAACAGTATCGTTTTTGAGTTAAGCAGAAACGGAAAAATTTTCTTTCCAACACGCCCAGGAAAGAAAAAATTCCTTTCCGTCCCGGAAAAGGAAAAAATCCAAAAAAAGAAAATTTTCCCACCCGCCCGTAAACAGAAGGAAATGGAAAAGTCAAAAATCACCTTGGAAAAAACACTACAAATGAATGCTGAACTTGAACATTAGCAAAATAATTGTCAAAATAATTTTAGGTCAGTCTAGAAGACGAAATGGAATTTCCGATGATATCAGATTTATTTACAAATTGTCAGATTTATTTTCTGACGAATTCTTTGAGAACAGAAACTATAAAAAATCGTGTCATTTTCGATAAATATTTCTTCCAATTTTTTTGACTAAACGATAAAAACTAAGGATAGTATCTGACGCTAGAGTAGAAACTAGAGCTGACATTTACCTGCTCTGTCGGATTCTGACCCAACGCTCGCATCGCAATGCCAAGCTCTTTGGCACTAATCGTTCCGCTGCCGTCTCTGTCGAAAAGGCGGAACGCTTCACGAAATTCTTCGATTTCTTCCGTCGAAATTCCATTCAACGGTGATGGTTGCGTTTTCTTCATCATTTTCGATCGAATGTGAAAGGGCCTCGGAGGGCTGCAACGGGAAGAACAAAATGACAACGTATATAGCGAACGGACGGGTGCCCCCGAAAACCGGGTATCCCCGTCAAAAAGCCATCTCCGTCCCAGAATTTCTGAGATCGTTACCCCGTCTCAGCCCCGTCCCCGGACGTTTTGGACCGGGGACGCCGGGGATATTCTTATGCTGCAAAGATAGCTTAGGAAATAGCGGTGGCAATATCTTCCTACGCTAAAAAGGCTCAGATACGACGTTGAGCTATGAAAGCTGAGAGGGTTATGACAGCAATACTGGCATATGCCAAAAACGAGAAATGCATGTGACATAGAGAGATGGCAACAAATTGGAAAGCGTGTTTTTGCTGTTTGAGTCATCCCCATTCCCGTCCCCGACCGAGGTAGGGCTTTCATCGCCGTCTCCGGAATTTTCAAACGGTCGGCCCCGTCCCCGAATTTCGCTATAAGTCGTCCCGTCCGTTAGCTACAGCGTAAATGTTATGCAGAACTTGGCAAAAGATTTGTGCTTTCAAAAAATTCATTTTGAAAATTTTGAATTAAAATTTGACGTTTATAAATAATTTCTTGGAGTTCTGCGTATTTTTAAGAGTTTAGCTTGATGCGCATGAGAAAAGAAGTGGGTGGCTATTTCGAAGCATTTTATTGACCCAAAATTGGGCCTTTCATTTCGTTTTTGGGCAAAGACCAAACTGCTCCAACAATGCAGACGTAATTGAAGGGATGACGTTTCCTGACAAGCAGATTCCTCGATTGTGCAACAATTTGAGTCACGTCGTCTGACTGAAACTATGAAAACGCGCAATATTTGTCGACGGAAGACGGACAGACACCAGTTGCTTCGAATACCAACTAGAAGGCGGAAGGCGATTGTTACGTCAGAACGCTGAGTGTATGAGAAACGAGCATTCCACCAAGCATCTTCAGCGCTCGCCAGGCAGCTGGTGTTTCGGCAACAAAAGACTCGAATAAGCTTCGGACACATTCATCATTCTTGAAAAACGCGAAGAAGATAAACTTTTTTCCGGGATTTAGAAGATCGCGCGCCTCCAGATTTCGTTTCCGTTGTCGTAGGTCAAGGCGCATGATTTCTTGAATTGTCAAAGCCGAAATTTTCTCACCCACATCATCGAGTTCCCGCTTTTAAATCTATGTAGGTCGTTGGAGGAATGAAGACCTGCTTCCGAATAGCTGGCACGGCGTAGAATGCCATTTTACCACAAAGCCAACATCATAAAACAGGGCTGCTCAACCTTTTTGGGCTTGAGGTAGTATTTTCTCTGGCCGACCGCGGTCGGGGTACGAACACATAAACGTATGAAACGCAACCGACATCACTCAAATTTTTGTCCTGATTTGCGCGTGGCCTCGCTTTTGCAGCGGCTGAGTCATATACAGTGGTGTTTGCTTTCGGCGAGTTCTGCTCGGCGAAGAAAATTTCAGAATTTGAATCGAATAAGCACTAAAATTTCGTGTGCATCAGAGCGAGTCGAAACAATTGATGTTTACCCTCGTTTGAGCTGGGAGTGAAATTTTCTTGGGCGATATTTGACAGCCGTTCGGGTAAACTGAGTTCGGTAGAGGTAAGCCGGAAGGCCACTTGGGTTAAATTTTTACCCCGGGGTAGAGGTTGAAGAAACCTGTCATAAAACCGTACGTACAATGCACTCAGTTAAATTTGTAGCTAGGTTAGAAACAAAAATAGTAATTTGTTGATGCTATTCCATTTGGGCAGCATTGCGTGTTTGGGCATCCGCCGACAACCTAACATGTCGTACTTGCCGCAAATGCAGCTTTTCATTAAACATAAGTTCGGGAAGCTGATCTACTAGAAAATTCAAAATTACAAAATAATGACTGAAATTTCCGATATTTTTACTCTTTGGATGTGTGTTATAAACTCAGAGAAAAGAGAAATTCCCGCGGTTTTCCCTCGGCCAGGCGTTTTGCACGGAGGAAGTGGAAAACCCCCGGGGATTTCCATGTCCCTGGGTTCGTAGAACATACCCTTTATAATAGCACCTTCGAGTGTACTGCAATGTTCAACATTGGTGTTACTGTATAATGGACATAATAGAGTAAAAAATACAGT
>JAQGBB010001561.1:0-13084 GCA_034691745.1 Prismatolaimus dolichurus
GCGTACAAAAAATCATGATTGTCGACGGCGCACAAATTGATCTTTGCAATGGTCGCAAAGACAGCTGGTACGCGCTGGGCACGTATATCGTCCTATTTACCAGGGAAGCATCGTAAAAAACGGCCTATAGACTTTCAGAACGAATTCTCTCAAGCCTGAATGGATTGATTTCAAGTTCCTGTGATGCTCTGCTCTGTCGTAAGATCTTCCGGCGATGAAATGATTTCAAAATGTGATCATATATGTAGGCCGCCACATATACTACATAAATATATACTTCATATATATTACATGTATAAATACAAATACTTTATATATCAGCAGCATATATACTATATACAGGTAAATTCATGTTATATATACATTCGTATATATTTGGTTTAATAGTCGCACGACGCCATTTAGTGAAATTTTCAGGAAACAGTGCAAACCTGCGTTTTCGACCACGGCAAGTTTAATGGTGCCACCTTTTAGCCCTGCTCAATGTCGTTTTTAATATCAACCACAAGTTCAGTTAAGTAGTCGCCCCATGGCCTGGCTCCAAAGCTTTGCAAGATTATAGTTTAGACCTTAAACCTAGAGCTTACGGCTAAGACTCATGTTTTTGTTTGGCTTAGGACTTAGGCTCAGAGCGCATGCTTTGGGTTTAGCCCTATGGCTTAAACTTAGGGTTTTTGCTTCAGGCTTTAGCGTAAGCTTGATGCTTTTTTACTGTTAGGGTTGTTCTGTGCGGTGCGAAGCCCTGCACGTAACACCTTGAAACACCGAGCACAAATGACTTGCCGTTCCCATGTAGCCTCAGTTTCCCATTTTTTTGCTTTCGGCTTAGAGCTACTAAACTGCTGCTTTCAGATTAAGTCTGATGCCTGTTGAACATGAAATGAGACGTAATGTAAAAATTTCTTTTCTATGTATCACACAAAATAGTATGAAAACAGATCCAAACACTTCGACACTTCGAGGTGGATTAACCGCGATCGAATTGTTGGCTATCGCGCTTCAGGCGAAAACGGCTTTGGGCAAAGTGAAGATGATCGCAGTCGAACTCTCCGTGATTGAAAACATGATTTTACGGTACTGTGAGTGAATTTTTTAAATTGGCATCGTGAGACTATAATACCTGTGTATTCATATATACATTTGCATTGATATACTATATGCATGCAGACATGTCTATATATAAATTAATTAATTAATACTTTGAAAACATAGTTGTTTTGATACTAGACTTTGCACCTGAATGGCTTCAAAAGTACAAAATAGCTTACCTGTCCTGCCCACTCCAGTGTCTGTTTGTACTTGATCGGATAACACTTCTTCGCATAAGCGTGAACGACACAATCGGCCCGCTTCTTAAATTCGTCTACCGAGTCGCCAAGCATTTCTGTGATGTTCGTCGTTGTTCCGTCTTCGTCGTACTGAATACCTAAAGTTCAGAGAAGTTCAATAAATCATTCAAAAATAAAAATGAAACCAACTTTATGCTCACCAGCAGTATCGTAGCCATGAAACATCTCATGACCTAAGACGGGGCCGAGCACACCGTACTTAAACGCCGCCGTGTAGTTCGGCTTGAAGAACTGATCGACCATGATTCCTGCCGCAACAAGGAACGTGTTCAGTGACGTCTCGTACGCGGCGTTCAGCCAGAAGTACGGTAAGGGGTAGTTGTTGAAAAAGTGCTCGTTGTTTTCCTCAAACAAGTCCGTGTAGTCCCACTTGCTTGCACTCAGAAGATTCTTCAAGTAGCTCTTATTCACGTCGACGTGCTTCCATGCGTAGAGCTCGTCGAGGAGCGTCGCGTTTGTCAGCCAAGAGGGATAAGCGATCAGGGTTTGCATCCGGCTCAACTTGAGGAGAAGGCGGCTTTTTGCCTTTGCATTTAACCACTTGCTCGAATTGAACATATGCGCGGCCGCAGAGGTGAGGTCTTGAATGAGCTGGGCCATTGGTTCGCGTTTATCTTTGAGCTTCTTCTCTTCGGCGTCAACGTAGACCCAGTCGAGCGCTCGTACTAGCGTATCCTACATGCAATGTTTTTGAAAAATTTAGGCTTCTTATTTTCGGTCAAGCTCAGTGAATGGCAAAGCCGAAACGCTTCCGGATAAAGAAGAAAGTTCTGGCGGTTCTACACGAGGTCCCGAAGCCCTGACAGTTATAGCAAGTCTTGAAGTCACTGTACGTACTATACTTTACCGCAGTTCACTGGACGTCGGCTAACTTTCACTCCTGAAGGGTAGGGCGGGGATAATTTTAGCCGATGGCAGAGGGAATAATGGCACGGTGGATGAAAAGAAGAGAAGAACATTTTTAGGGTGCCGGCAAAACTGACATTGCAAGAGTCCAGGGAACCATTTACACTGCACATCCCTCACGTGACATCCGAGATAGCAAGCTTTCATCGTTGTGTCAGCGATTCTGTTTGCACCCTTTCAAAAAAGGTTATTTTTGGGGAATGGGTACGTTTGTTCTTGCATCCTCCAAGCGAAAATAGTCAGTGACAAGAAGGATGCTTAGTGATCATCTTAAGATTATCCCCTGTTTCTCTATCCTCTTATTTCCTATTGCCCACATATCCCATCTATTCCTGTATCCCCAGCTGAAAAAGGTGGCGGACGTTTAGTACAGTACATCGTAGTGGGTAGCAGCTTGTCAACGGAGTTTGACAACTTGCCAGTGAACTTGCAGCAGGCGGGGCAGGTCCCCAGGTTAAAAATCGAAAATTTTCGGCCGCTTGCTTCGCTCGCGGCATTTTTTCTTGAAGTTATCCTTCATTTGAAGCCTTCCCTAAGACTAAGACCGAAGACCTAGCCGCGCGCCGGTCTCGCGACATAATTGCCTAAGCGTTTTTTCTATTTTAGGGGATGCCCTTTCGGCTTTGCCGGGTCACTTGTGTCATTGTTCCACAGTGTTCCAGACTGTTCCGAAGTAGTGTACGCACCACGTAGAAATTATTGATTTATCTTTTTCGTGAAGGCATAATGAGTTTCGACTTTTCCAGTATTTGAATTTGGGAATTTCAACGACGGCATTTCCCTCGCGAAGAGCTGGACTCTCGTCCTCCTTCGTATCCGCGAGTAACTTAATTTTTTCCACTTACGTCAAACGACAAACTTGTTGCGTGTGCTGTGCTGCTCTCTCTTCTGTCCCAGCCCCTCCCTCCCCTCCCCACTCTTTATTTGATCTTTTCTCCCTTCTCCTATCCTGTCGTATTTTTCCCCGCTGTTTAGGTCCTGAAGAAGCTTTACAGGGTAAAGCGAAACGTCAACATATAGTTGTGTGTTACGCTTCGTTCGATTAGCTCTAAGAATTTCTCCTCTAATTTGCCAGTATACTTGTAAGGGAAATACCTTTATAATGTCACGTCCCTCGGGGACTGTAAACAGTACAATGACCACGTTTGCACACTATTCTTTCTGACTGCAGATAAATTAAAAAAATTACAGCAATGTTTGCTTTTCCTTTTTTGCACAACGCTATCGGGCTGTTAAGGCTTCGCTGCTAACCGTGATCGACATAAATGGTGCTAACACACCTAGCCGACAAAACGGCAATGCAAATGGTTTCCGGCACCTTGCAATGTCTTTGCCGGCACCCAAAAATGCCAGTGCAATATCCAAAAATATCATCTTGAAAATTCTTTTGCATTCCGTTTTCGTTAACTTAATTTTTTCGGGCTAAAACAAAAACAAACTTCAGATATTCTTTCGTTTTCATTCTGACCGAAAGGTAAAAAATATGCACGCCTTTTTCCGACTTCGGAAAGAAGATACAGTCAAAACGTTACGCCAGAATCGTACAATTCTGCAAAACCCGTCAGGAAACGATGTGTTTCTTTTCCGTTTCCGGGGCCCCGGAAAATTCTTGTTTTCTTCTTTTCGTGTCGATAGGCCCATAAAAACTAAGAAACGAAAAAATGAAATTTCCTTCAACGAGTATTTCCTGCGGCAAACTCTGCGCAGTACCTTCAGGTCCCCGAAGCAGCTGCGATGTTTCGAGTCAGACGATGAGCCGTCCTTCACCAGCTTTTCGATGTAGAGAACATCCGGATCGAAGAAGGGCGAAAGCTTCACCAGCAGTCGCCACATTAGATAGTTAGCGGCGACGCGTATCTGATCGGGATCGCTGAGCAGCTGTTCGGCGAGGGAATTAAAGTAGTTCAGATCGCTGACGATCACCTTATGCTTCGTCAGCCACTTCATTGCAAAAGTATCGTTGTGAAAAACAGACTGGAAAAATTTGTGCCAAATATCGGTTCCATTATAAATTTTATTCAACTCATCAAGGGAGAGTGCATGAAAAAAATCCAGATTCGAGGGTACGTTTGCGGGCGTCGGCCTTGCGTTCAAAGCGATCGCCGACTCAAATTCGACGATCTCGGTAGCCACTTTATTGATTTCCTTCGTCGTGAGCGGTTTCGCAATCCCGCTAAGAATGAGCTGTTGGAGAGCTCGCGAGACATTCAGCTTGTACTCGTTTCGAAAGTCGGCGTTTACAGACTCGTTATAGTCGGAGCGGTCGTAGTCAAATTTGGCCGCGCCCAGATATAAAGATTTAAGTTTTTCCTTGAAAACGTCGTCCTTGACGTTGACAGAGACGAGAGCGTCGAGGCCATGCTGAGCCTTCAGACGACCCGCTACCTAAAATAGGACGTTATCTTTAAGAAGTCATAACGACGGTGTTTTGACATTAAAATCGCAACTCTGAGACTTTTTTTAGCGCCCCTGATGCATGCTAGTATCCCTACTGCCGCGGCCTGTGTCGTTCGTCCATCCATCTGTGTGTCAATCGCCACGATAGCGCTCGCAAGAAGCAAGCTAGCGGGTCCAAACTTTTCTACGGGAAACTTAGGCCAAGACTCAGACTGAGTTCTTAAATAAGCACTCTGCGCTTAATACTGCGGAAAAACGGCGGTTCACAACGTCCACTGTCATGCAAAAAATACACTGCATTGAGCACAATTCCAGAACGGTTGAAGGATTGATTGTCTTGAAATTTTGCAGGTACGATCCTGGCGTAATATAGTTAAAACCTTAGTGTTATCGACGGTTTTTATCAAAAGTGATTTCAGTCCCACTGGCACGCGTAATCAAAAACCGAAAGTGTTCTTTTGCATTTCGGTTCTTTGAAAAGAACATAAAAATTCTGGAGACAGCAAAAGGAAAATTTTAGGACGGCGGAGAGAAAAGGAAAATGTCACAATCGCCGAAAAGAAAATGAAATGCTGTTGGAATGTTCCTTCCGAAACGTAATTTGCAGCTTTGCTTTATACACTGTGCCCCAAATTGCACATAATTTGAAGTTACATTTTTCAAATATCTGCAAATTTAAGTGTGATCACTTTTCGCTTCTTTATGGTCTTTTTCTTAGTATTTCTTTCAAAAATTTTACATTTGAAGTAACCTCAACTTGTACGTATCTCTTAACCGTCGTTAGAACGTGTTCGCTTTTACCTCGACAATGTCGAAGTTTTTCGGGTTCCAATTGGTGGTCAAAAGTGGCCAATGAGCAAAGTTGTTGAGGTACGCGAGGATCTCCTTTTGAGCGGCGGGGACGGTCGGATCGTATGAGGAGCATTGAGCGTAGAGATCAGCAGCTTTCTTCACTGAGAGTGGCACAGGACGGGAAAATGTTCGTTCTTGAAGTGCGTGCAAAAGCTCGCGTATGTTTCCTATTTGAACGGCTTGCAGGACCGACTCCTGAAGAAACGCCGCTTCGGGATCCTCCGGCGTGCGACGACCGCAGACGAATTTGTAGAAATCGACGCACGGATCCTCGCCCGGGGCGATGAGCGATGAAAGGAACTTAGAGATGTCCTTGCATTCGGTGGTGTTGCAGATTTGCGATTGGGGGCTTGCGGCGATTGGACAGAAAATTTCAATAAAAGCGACGAGAAGAATAATCCAAATCATGACCTTATTCTTCGCTATGCACAAGTAATAATTTCAGAAAACGTTGCCCTCTGCACTTTCGACAAAAAAGCGGAATCTGTCGTTGCAAACAGCGAGAATTCCCTTTTTTACCGAAAGCATGTTGTGTTTCAAAGGCAATTTGATTACATTTTTACATGGACTCGACAGGTTGACAGATTGGTGCCGAGCTCGTACATCATGAGAACTTTACTGCAGACTGCACCAATTAAGGTGGGAACTAATTCGAACTGGATAACGCTAGAGACTAGATTCTCGTCTTTTTTACGGTTCGGGTTTGTGTCCAAACTCAGGGTTCGTGTTTCGATTTCGGTTCGGGTAAAATATCGAGCTCTGCCGTTGTGTGGCTTGCCAGGGAAGTCAGCGACAAGACGTTTGGGTTGTTTTGCAGAGACACTCTTACAAATCATGTTGCAAGCGAAGCACAAGTCAAAAACGCTGATTTAATTTCCGTTTTAGCTTCTGAAAAACAAGTCGGATGTACCGATCTTCGAGGGCTACTGATACTGTGTGTGCCAATGGACCTGAAACTTTGTGCTTCGACAACTTGCTAACGGACAGTCGCCTCGCCGCATGCAAAAAGAACATTCTTGCAAACGCGCTATGGCGTGCACCTGCGTCAATGTGCAGGAAAAATTGTGCTGTTTGCTCCTGTACTGCCGAGGGCGCTAGGAGCATCCGCGTGGACACATCTCCAAACTCATCTTTCATTTTCGAGCAATAAATGCACGTGCAAAATTATGGAGTAGACAGACGTACGCACGCATGGACGCACGTACAGACAGGCCCGATTGCATAAGGAACACTGCCGGGCGTCAATGGCCTTAAAAACTTGGTCAAAAACTTTCAGAGTTCGTCATCTCGTGTTCGAATCCAAACTCAGGGCTCGGGTTGGGGTTGATTCGACCCGAGCCCGACTGCTAGATAATGCATTTACTCACCCAAAAAGAAACTTGAAAAATATTTCTCAACGCCGTGCAGCGACATGGTAAGACAGGACTTAAATCTTTCACGACTCTTTGTAAATTAAAATCGCGTACTTCGTACATTTAGCGAAAAAATGAAGATTGCTTATGTTATTGCACACACACACAGACACAATTTTGTTTCGAATTTTTAAACACATTTGATTGCCGTTTTCTTTCTGCGTATTTTGGGCATCCCTGAGCACCTCACGTAGCTCGTGCAAATATCGATTTCCGTGTTTTTCGAGACTATCATTGTCTTCCGCCATGCTCGTTCGGTACAGAAACTTTTCGTTGAAAGTAATTACGACGAGGGAGGTGCTCGCCGTGCTAAACTCGAACACTCCTGGTAGATGATAGCAGACTTGATCGAAATAGGCGCTACTTCGCCGATCAAGGATATAAATATGGTCCGGAGCCACGTTTGCCTGCGGGCATCCAATTATCGCTTTGTCTTCATCGCTAAGACCTTCGCATTGTTCTGCGGCGTTCCAAATCATCAAGCCTTCATCTACAGAGATGTTTCACAAGTCGGTGCCATTGGTCAGAGGAATTATTTACGCGTACGGCAGCGTTGATTGGATTGGCTGAGCGCCAAACCATACGACCGAACGTTCATGCTCGATGATATCGCATATTTTCACGCTCTTCGTGAAGCTCGCGGCGTTATCAAAGTCGACCGCTTCGAGATGGATGATCTCACAAAGCCACCAACCGACACGCTGCTTTAGCAGTGGAAAATCGGCGCGACGATACGGCCTGCTGAAGAGCTTCCATACCTCGCGAGCGAGGAAGTGAAAATGATTCGCGAGGAAGATGTTCTCCAAATTGATCATTTCGGTTATCATTATCGCGACCATGAAAATCGCCGTTCTTAGGCGTTCTTGGGTGAAATTCTTGTTCCAAGAGTGTTTCTCATTTTTTATTAGAACGAACGAAGATTTTTTTGAGACGCATCGCAATTTGTTTCCTTTTGCATTTGGTCGCAAAAGAGAACACGAAAAAGTTGTTCATTTTTGGAAATAAACTTTGAAATTTTACCCATATCGTCACCGACGCGAATCTGCGTGTCGAGCATTGTCGAATTGAACTCGATGCACATCGTCGTTTCCGGATAGACGATGCTGCTGTTTCGCATTATCATCGTCGTCGTGATCGTATCCTCATCGACGTATTCGCAAACGCTCTTCGAGATGTCGTTGAAGGTGAGAACGACGCATAGGGCGAGAAGGAAAAAACCCGAGGAATTCTTTAATCCAGTTGTCGGACTCGACGATTTGGATAAAACCGTGGGAAAGAGTCGCGAAGCGCCGAAAATGGGTTTTGAACGTGTGTCTTTCATCTTTCTCGCTCGTCAACATGACGGTTAACGAGAAATACAGAAGCCGGCAAGTTTGCGCGGTCTGTCTTAGATAAAGCCGTATTTGAGTGTCGTCTGTTTTATGCCATTGGGGTCATCCATAAATTACGTAGCCCAAAAATTACGATTTTTGGAAAACCCCCTCCCTCATGTCACCTTTTTACGTGTAAGAGATAGGCTATCTTTTACACGTGATGTCACCTTTCGGCCGACCCCCTCCCCCCGTCCTGGGTTACGTAATTTATGGATGACCCCATTCTAGTTTGCGCGGAACAGGACCACCTCCGTTACGACGTGCATTTTTTGTATTTTTTTCGTGGCACTGTCTTTCGTCGCACACTTTAGGCTCGAATTGATTTATCCTCCCGTTGAACGGAGGTTAAAATTTTTGCATATTCTGGAGCTGACGTCAGAAAGAACTATATGGTCGCACGTCTATATGTCTGTCTGTGTATCTATCTGTTCGGGCGATGTTTTTCTCAACCGATTTTTAAAATTTCAAAAATAAAACGAATTTACGTAATCCGCAGATGGCCTTTTTTGCTATTCTCGAGGCTTCCCGATGCTGCCAGTGGTCTGTGCAGTAGAAAAGTATATTTCGGACTTTGAAGTTTTCACTCGAGAAATGGACCCAAACGAAAATTTGAGTGGAATTGTTCCACTTTTTGACTTTCCGTCCTATGAGGCCGAAGGGAAGGTAGTGGGACAAAAAATGCACTTTTTTCTAAATTTTGATGAAGCAATTGCATTCTGAAAACTTTCTCAAGCATCTTCGAAACAAGAAATTCAAATTTTCTTGGCTCGCTTCGTTCGCCGCCTATTGAATATAACCTCAGCCCATGTCACTAAATTTGCGACTTTGGATTTGAGACAGGGTTTGGGCTGAATCTGAACTTTAAAAATGATCCGAGCCCGGTGTGCTTGAGGAAAACTGTGAGTTTTAGCAAAAATAAATTCATTTTTTTGCCACTCGCTCCGCTCGCTGCATACTTTTATTCAATTTTCAACTAAGACTAGAAATAACGGAAATTTTTTTCCAAAATATAGCCTAACCCGACCCCTAACGTTACGTCTTTTCCGTTCTCCTTCTGCCTGCCGTTTCGAAGGCGATATGAGTGGGCGCTGGTTTAAGCGCTACTGTGTTGCCTTCTTCCCCCAGGCTTTCACGTTTATCTTCTTCCGATGCTGCAGGAACTGTGGTCCACTCTGCTCGTGCGTGGTATTGTTTTGGGCATGCCACCATAGTACATTTTTGACGTTCCGTTTTCCGTGTTTTTCTTGAAATATACGAGCTGTATGCAACTACTTACGACGACTGTTATGCCGTGCTTTCTGCAAATCAATTTCTTTCAGCAAGCAAAGCGTTTTATTCACGAAAATAGACCTCCACCGTCATCGTCAAAACATGTAATTGTCGTAGAACTTGCGTAGCTAATTAGAGCATGGTCAGAGAAAAGCTGCAAGAAAACGTTTGTGTACAGTCCAGGAGTTCGTTCGCTGCAAGAGTCAAAGCTACAAAAGTCACAGCTTGCGCATTGGCTCAAATAGTGCGTGAATGTACCGATTTGTCGTGTTACAAACACTGGAAGATAGGCTGAATCATTCAGTATGCTCGCCCTGCAGCGGGAGCTGAATTTAGCGTAAAATATGATTTTCTATGCTGGAGTGAAATATCATAGTCAGACTCAGGAGCGAGAAGCAAGTCGAACACTGCCTCCCGCAAACGTCTAGCCTTCCTCTTTCTCCTCCGTACTATACGCCGTAGACGTAGAATACGCCGTCTTATTATCGAATATGTACGTTCCGTTGTTGTAGTAGTAGTACGATGAATTGTCGTAGTAATAGTACGAGCTATTGTCCACAGTGTAGTACGTGTTATTGTCATAGTAGTAGTAGGTATCGTTCGCATAGTAGTAATAGTATCCATCATAGTAGTAGTAGTAGGTTCCGTTGTAGTAGAAGCCCTTGTAGTAGTAGTCGGTTCCGTTGACGCCCGTTCCGTTGACGCCCGTTCCGTTGACGTCCGTTCCGTTCAAGCTGCTGTTCTCGTATTTGTGCTTGTGCAGGATGGTTTTGTTCTCGGCCTTGAGCTTTTCCAGCTTGGTCAGCTCGATTCGGGTGACGTTCGAGTGTTCAGTGCGTGAAGAGTTATCCCAATACCTTGAGCCATTGGTGAAACCGTGACGTGATGTTCCGTTATGGGCTAAACAATAGAAAACGGCGAGCATTGCGCGTTTAGCTGTGCATGCAATTTTTGTTATATGCATCAAATGTGGTGTTCCGCAACAAAACTTCCCGAAGTGAAAATTCAGTCTTTGAATTTTTTGGCGTCTTTTCAAAGGAAATGCATTCAGGATGCTTATTGAAAACTTCCAAAAAATTTCTTTGGGAGTCCCTATTTTTGAGCATTTTGTGGATTTTAGGGTCGGCAAGAACAGCGCCCCATGAAATTTGTGACATATATTTCGAAATCCGTTCGTCAAAGGGCGAGCGAGCTGTTTAATCTCAAGAAGTGACCGCATGAAGGAGTCTTCACTCAGCGTGGGTTCAAGGTATTCGGAATTCGGTATTTTCGTGGCACATGCTTTGTCAACATTCGATCTTTACGGAACTTTTGCTAGTTTATAAAACTGGGTGAGTCTTTTCTTAAACATGACCAATAAAACTTTCAAAAACTTACGAGCTCTGCATTTTGGAGCATCCAGAGCTCCGCACTTTCCACCGTTCGCGACGCAGCTTGCTTGCGCTGACCCTACCATCGTGTAGCCCGGGTTGCACGTGTACGTCACATTACACATTCCGACGAAGCAAGGCTGCACGCCGCCAAAGTCCGAATTAGGATTTCCAACGTACGTCACGTTGCCGTTCTTAGGCGCCACAACGTTGCATATGGCTTTAAGAATAAACCAGATTTTTACGTAGTTTATTTACCACATCGGACGTGTCGATCCGTAGGCCCACTTACATGGAATTTTGTGTGCGCTTGTTCAAGCTTTGCTCAAGCGTAGAAAAATTCAAAACAGCTACGGATCGTGGTAAGAGTTGAACTTCTGACCTGAGTGTCAAGCCGACACCTTAACCACTCGGCCAGGTGGTGACATGAGCCCATGGAATATCCCACCCGTCTTTCTTTCGCGCTATCGCTTGAAATGCTTCAACAACAGGTTTATTTACCAGCTGCATATTTCAGAGCCTGTAGTATTTCCCAAAGCTTGCAAATGCGCGTTCACCACAACGCAGCATCATTTTCCCATTAATTTTACACGAGAAACAAACTTTGAAGCGGTCTCCTGCCCACAATGTTCCAGCTCCAGTATCCATTTTCGAACTCGTAGTTACGCTTGACTAGGGTATCTAATGCAAAAGCCGCGCCTCAATCAATTGCTCTAGCTCAAGATAATTTCCTTACAGACGCTCACTTTGCCAAACAAAGATTATCGCAATAGGCTCCACTTACGTGCAAGTGGGCCTAAAAAGTCGATATGATGTTCACTTTACCCATGAGGTACATGTTGACGCCAGGCGTTTGCACCTCGTTGACGTCCGCTTGAAACCAGCCGTACTTGGGCCAGCATTCATTGCCAGGACCCGACTGCGGCGGCGTCCAGAACTCGAAGGCAATGCAGTTCGGCAGCGAGAGGCAACGGTCCGCGCATGCGGTCACGTTCACCGAATAAGGGCCCGTCGTTCCTTCAATGTTGTCCGTACCCCACTCGCCGCACCAACCATCCATAAAGTTTGGCACAGGTCCGGCGGGTGCTCCGTCGGGGCAGTTGTCGAGTTGACCTAAAAACAGTTTCAGGCTGTAGCAAGAGATCGAGGAAAACTGGTTGCCGCTGGAGAGCTTACATCCACCGACGCATGTTGGAACCGTATTGTTCCACTGCGACGTGTTTAGGCATTCGAGCACGAGTGGGCCGTCGAGCTGGTAGCCTTTGTTGCACGTGAAATTCGCAACGGTTCCCGCGTACGGTCGAGCGCCGCTTGGCGTGACTCCGTATGAAGGGCTGGACGAGTAGGTAATCGAGCCATGCAAAAATTTCGGTCGAGCGCACGATGCTAAAAATTTGAAATTTGCTGTGCATTAAATATGGCAATGACCAGCATGCTTACGAATATAGCACGTCGGAGCGTCCAATACGCCACACTTCCCGCCATTGCCGACACAGGCAACTTCAGCCGAACCACTCATCCAGTAGCCAGGGTTGCACGTGTAGGTCGCATTACACAAGCCAACGAAGCAGGGTTGCACGCCACCGTAGTCCGAATATTGGTTTCCGTTGTACGTAACGTTGCCATTCGCCGGTGCAACCACATCGCACGTAGCTAACAAACAGCTGGATGTTTTTATCCAAATTCTGACTTATGTCATGTTGACTTCAAGGAAAACTATAAACACGTACCCCTCAGGTACATGTTGACGCCGGGTGTGTTGACCTCGTCAACGTTCGCCGTCAACCAGCCGTACTTGGGCCAGCACTCGTTGCCAGGACCCGACTGGGGTGGCGTCCAATACTCGAACGCAACGCAGTTCGGCAACGAGAGACAGCGATCCATGCACGCGGTTACGTTCACCGAATATGGACCCGACGTGCCTTCGATGTTGTCCAATCCCCACTCGCCGCACCAACCGTCGAGAAAGTTCGGTAAGAGTCCAGTTTGAGCACCAACCGGGCAATTGTAGAGTTCGCCTGTAAAAAGCGATTGTAAAAAAACGCTGTTTTCTGTGCTGACACAATAGCACTCAAGCGCGACGACGTTACACACAGCCTGCAACGCATGTGGGCGTCGACGAGTTCCACGCGGATGTGTTCAAGCATTCGCTCGTC
>JAQGBB010001562.1:0-13082 GCA_034691745.1 Prismatolaimus dolichurus
TCACGCGGCGTCATTTTCCACGCCGCGCGGTTCCTCGGATCCACCAGTGCGTTCGTCATGAGCACGAAATCCTCAAGGAACAAGTGAAATACCTTTGAGCATCTTGGTCAAGGTGCACTTTCCTCTGCATCTACTTTGACTGTCTTGATCAACGGCTCAGCGTCGGAGTTCTCGGAGGAAAAGCCAATTGCGAAGTTCTCCAAGGTTTTCACCGCGATGTAAAGTTGCGGTGGAGATGCTAAGTTTCGCGCCTCAACGTTCGTTGCGAACTGTGCGACGTTCTGGCTAACCATGCTAGCTGACGGTTTGGAGTTGAACTTCCGCGACGCATTGCCATGCGCATTGACCGGCGCTATATCCTGCTGTGTGAGAATTTCGTGTAGCACAATTGAAAACGAAGCATTGCTGTAAATGGCTCTTGGATTTTAGTAGCTACCTTGGGCTTGTTCAGCTCTTCGGCAAGCCCACTAAAATGCCGCAGCCAGTCGGGCACGCATGCGGTTGTGTTCGGTCCTGACGGCGACCATACACCGTTCAGGTCACATTTCCACGTTGCGTAAGCATTGCTGATAGTCTCGTTGCTGAGTGCTCCAGGGCAATTGTGGGTCGCGATGTCTCCACCAAGCGTCTCCGACCATTCAATGCCATGCGCTGAACGTTTTGGACAACGTGGTCCCTCCGGTTGAGGTGCAGGAAACACGAAAGCCGGCGGCACCGATGTGGCGTGTTCTGGACGCGAAGCTGTTGATAACGAGGAATTTTCAAACTCTGAAAACCAATCAACCTCGGTGCGAATAAGACGTTCCCTGCATTTTAGGCCCACTGACGCAGTCACTGTGCCTAGTGGTGTGTAAACACCACAGAGAACGCAATAAAGAAGCTAGTGGGCTGAAAATTTTCCTGTAGGCTCCTTGGCCCAAGAGTAAGGCTGAGTTCGTAAATGGGCCCATTAGGACGAATACAGCCGGAACTGGCTTATCCACGTGAAAATTTATTGGTTTTGCCATAAGTCGAGAACGCCTTGCCGGGTGTAGCTGAAATTTGGTGTAATATCCGCATGCACTGTGGTATAAAATCTGCTGTCATCAGTGGTTTCAGGCCCTCTGGCATGAATTACAGAATTCGTTTTGCACATAACTTGAGAACGCCTTGACGGATTTGGGTGATGTTTGGTTTGTAGCATCGGGACATGATATAGTATTAAAATTTGTTGTCACCGGTGGTTTTAGGCCAAATGGCACCAACTGCAAATTTGTCGTAGTCACTGCGTCACTGGGCCTTGAGGATCGGTACATCAGACTTGTTTCTGGCAGCCAACTAAGTTAGACCTACTTTCCAGGTGAATGCACTCAAAGATAGCGACGAGATACTTGTGCGTGTCCGGACAGTTATCGGCGAACGTTTCGTCATCCGCAAGCACTTCGCACTCCGAACGTAAATTGCACCTACAAGCGTATTTGAGAATACAGTACGTCTTGTCCGATGAACTACACTAATGTCCTGCTTGTACCGGTCAGCTAAAACGCGATGCGTCTTCGGATACGCGCAATGGGTGTCGGCCCAGTCGCGTCCATCGTCGTTGCAGATATGCAACGAAAAGCGGCCGTAATTGGCGCGTATAATCTTGATCACGCTGCCAGGCTGCTCGCACTTGAGACGTATTAGCTGATTCTCGCATGCGTATGCCGTAAAATTTTGCACTCCCACAACGCTGCCGCCTATAAATGGAAGCGGAACCAGATTAGGTGCACCACCTCCACGGTTCCTTTATCCCCTTTGATTCCCTTCGTACACAACAGTTGATTCAATTTCGCGATCTTATCTGCTCGACCAGCCTGATTTTTGGGAAAAGCGAGGCGAAAATCGGCCAACAAATTACTCGGTTTCAGAAATTTACGTTTGATACACACATTAGATTACGCCAGTGATCATGCAGCTACACTGTTAGCTTATATTGATTCATTTCTGCCCAAGCAGGAGCAGCTAGCTGTGCATGGTCAACTATACGTACATCCGTTTGGATGGAGCTTTCCTCATTGTTCATTGTTTATCCCTCGAAAAGAATTCCATCCGCCTACATACGACGAAACGTGTTTCTCGTTTTAGATGCCATCATTTTTCGATTTTCGAGTCGCTTCCGTAGGCGGTCGAAAAATGGAAAAACTTTTGACATGCCCTCGACGGCCTTTTATGCGCAGACACGGTTGAAAACGAAAGCACTGAAGCCCGACGTTCAAACGATTTGGAAAATTCGTTTCGGAATTACAACGCGCGAGACGCTAGCTTGGTCTTGCCGAAAATCCATTTCGACTCGACCTCGATTGTCTTGGGATACTGGAGGCGATGCGAGTGCCAGGCAACGTTTAGGGCCGACGATTGGATCATTTGTATACTACGAAGTTTGAGGAAAAATACATATTCGATCATTAGCGAGAAAAGTGGTCGATCCCACCCACCTACGTTGGAGCGTCACTGGAGTACCCTTAGAGATAATTTTTGTTTTGTCGCGTCAGATCGATCCGTTAGCAGCATTCATAATCACATTTCCTTGTTGGCGCGCCGTCCGCGCCTAATGAGGTTCGACGATACGATGGCGCATCCATCTTATTTCGCAATTATGCAATGCTGCGTCTAATCACACGAAATGACCACAGGGCCCGGTCTCGGCTAGTGTCAGTGAGTCACACACACCGCGTTTACAAGCGAATGCTGAGTACGTTGTTCAACAGTCGGCCATTAGCTAAGAGACTGAAATGATGTTTTTCCAGCTCTGCAAAGCCGCACTACGTCCGCTAATTTGCACTCTCAGATTAAAGCCTAATTAATTTAGCCGAGGACCACAGAATGATTAGAATTTTTCCTTTACACGACGACCGCAGGATTGCTGCCCCGTTGAGTCAGATCGAAGATTCATCATGGTTCCCCTTAATTTCTCATCAGAGTCTGCAAAATGGCGGCAAACCAATGGGGCTAAGTATGCTCTGTAGGTTAGTCGTTAGTATGCAACCTCATGAGTATTAGATTCTTCCGAAATAAGAAATTTTCAGCAAATCCCAGCTTGTTGACATAAGCTTACCTTCATCCGCCAAGATATCATCGAGTAAGAAGCTTACAAGAATGGACACTATTACGCAAATACGATTCGACGTTGTCCGAGTATCCGCCATCACAAAGGCTGCTGGGCAGCGAAAGTTTGAGCAATCGTATGGAAATTACAACATCTAAAATATAGTACAACGGAGGGAAATCAACATAACAAAGAGACAACAGTCAATATGTGAGCAAGTAAATTAGGCAGCCAAAAAATGATTATGTCAGTCACTATAGTATCGTGTGTCAGCAGCACGTGAACGTCGCGCAAATTTTTTAAAAATCATTCCCACCATTCAGTCGAAATTCGGGCGCCTGCCTCGTTCGAACGCTTGCGGCAGTCAGCAGAGCCGACGAACGGAAACAGGTCCGCCTCATTCTTTGGAGCTGCTGTAGGTTATTATCGGCATAACATCGACTGCGGAGGTATAGACGAGGAAAGAGTGAGGCAATCATGCGTGGGTCCATCCGCACACATCCACGCAACGCACAATAGATTATACAAGGGACACGGTATGGACGAATTCGGACAGTGTTGTCGGTGGTTTGACGCGATCTTCGTCGGATATCGGATTCTTATAAGGCAATGACGCGAGATTTTCAAATTCGCTGAGTTTCTATAGCTCAGCTGGAAAAAGAGCAGGCCCGCTGCCTGCTCAACGGTTTACGTATGCTAATGAGACATTTTTCGCCAGCCGATTTGTTGTACACGCAAATATCACTTGTTGCCAGAAAAGAAGGAGTGTCGAATTCAGCTCGGTCAAACCAAGCCTCTCAAACCTCTAAGCCGCGTCTGATCTCCAATTTTACGCGCGGTTGGGTGATCGGTCCACGGCGAATTTCTATCCGAAACAAATGCGCCGCCCTTTGTGTCAGTTTTTTCGCGGTTGAATTATCCGCGTTTGGTTCTCGGCGTGCAGGAAGCGCTCCAGCGTCGCCGTGTTGACCTCGCTTGGCCGCCCGCCGTACGAGAGGGCGGTCCAGAAAGAGTGCGAGCCTTCAGCTCCAGTGTATACTCAGGCAGAGGGGCGCCGGCCGGATCTCGGCTTGATCATATTGCTGCGTCGCACGCAAACCTCCGAACACGGAATAGGCGGGCTGATCACTTGAAAACAAATTGTTTCCTCGAGATTACTTGAAACGAGACAGCTTATGAACGAGGACGAGCTGAACTTTTTAAAGCACCGCAGCAGTGAAGAATGGCGCTGAAACTTCCGGCCAGTTCTTTACACCTGAATTGAAAGCTGAAATGCCGACATCGTAATAATGATGCTAATTGACAGCTGCACAGCATGTAGCTTCCTTCCTCCACCACCCACTTTCTGGCTCGGCCGTCAAACGAGCTACGTAAGCGTTCGAGTGACGGCAAGATAGCGAAATTGTGCAAATTCCAACTCAAAACGTTGAATAACTCAAATCGGTCAAAAGCAGATGTCTCGCTGACTGACGTGCAATTGCGGTCCAGATTGCACAATTTAGACGCAGCGCGTTTGATTGGTCAATGCGGCATTGAACGGAAGCACCACCGACGTGGCACCACCAGAAGATATGTAAATCATTCAAAATTGAGCTAGCGTTCTGACAGAAGAAAAATAGCTTCTCGTCGAAAGTGTCCTATTAGACTCCATCAAAGTTTGGTTAGCTAAACAATAGTGCTTCGTATCTTCCCTTCTCGAATGGACTACGTAATAAACGTTTGCGTTCGGCCCTCGGTGGGCATCAAATCTTTATGAACAAAAAGTTTGCCACGAGAAGCGGAGGCGATCGTATCAAGCAAGCCGAGAACGTATTCTACCTTGAAGTCTTCGGATCGGAGAGACTCCCTGTCTGATGTCCTCGACTTCGAAATACCTGGGCGACAAAATTCAGTCTTCTGGTCTCAGGCTGATTGAAGAAGTTTAAAAACAAAGAAACGAAATAAGGGATTTTTACTATGACGGACCCTTAAATCCCTATCCATTAACGGCTATTCTGTGTCGGCGAATATGTTCAGTGCAAACGGAGTTAACGGCAGTTTGGTTAACGGACTAGCGTGACCCATGCACCGAAATAAATCGCAAGTAACGCCGAACATTGGCCCTGCGGTGATAGAGGCAGTTTCAGAAAACGGCTATCTCTTCTTCGAAACACATAAGCTTCGACCAGCCAGGCACGCGTTGAATGCACACAACAGAAACGTTCATATCATTTTATCCTCCTCCCTTCTGCATGTCTCTTGCGGTCATACCCTCCACCTCAAGGAGTAATCGTACCGTATACACGTGCTTATCTACTGTATTGTACACAATCGGTCCTCAAACGACTTCTTCCGCCACCTACGTAATAAGCCGCAATCACTATTATTAAGCACCGTCTGTCACTGTCACCTCCAAGCGTGGCACCTTTCGACCTGTCTACCCCTGATGGCGCCTCCGTCTGCTGCGGACGACACCTGCGGAGATGTGAAAGACAATGAAAACGGTTCCAATCACCCGAGTGTCACTCGTTTACCAGCACAATAGAATGAATCCTTCGCTCAGCGAATAGTGAAAGCAGTCACAACGAGAGCTACTTACAGCCACAACCAGCAAGGAACGTACAGTGTATAGCAAACCTCGACACGAGAAAGCAGCCGAATGAGAAAAAGAAAGTCAGGTCAGCGAGGGACACCTCAGTAACGACAATTCTTAAACAAAAAGCTATCAAACGCACCGAGAAACCTCCGAGATCGGACATCCAAGTGCCAGTTCAGTACCAAGTGAACGAGATCACGGATCTCCTCCAATCAATGATCAAAAGTAGAACATCTGACCTAAGATCGAATGCCAGCTAATGGCCTACAGAGAGCAACAGCTCTAGACTACAACACTACGCGACGTGATGGCACAAACGCGTGATGACCCGAAATACACGAATGAGAATGTACTCCATTACTTACAACCAGTGCATTAAAGGTGAAGCAGACAATCACATGACTGTTTTGTGGACCGTCACTTCCGCATTCAGTATCACACTTATACACATACAATAGGGGCAAACCTGGTAGCTAATGTGAGGTAATGAAAAAGAACTAAACATACACACGTGCGTAGAAGGCATCGGAAGCAAAAACAGCAAACCATCGGTGGAGAAAGGAAACACTACCTTGTACAAAGGCGCCAACGCGCCGGCACATGTCAGGCATAGGCAAGAACAGTCAACAAAGTTCTACCGTAAGGCATGCACACGCACGCGTCGAGGAGACGCACAACAGCAAACAGATCTAGACACTGTAAATGAACGGAACAAGCCCGCACACGAGTAAAGCGTGGCATAGAAAATATGAAACATCTGTCGCCCGAAGCGAGTAGTTGCCCGTCAACACGACTTGTTGCTCCGTTGTATAACGATCGCATCATCGCCGTTCTCGCTCGCCTCAACCGCATAGTCAATAGGCGCTTCCGAGTCGCCCGCGTTCGAGACGGACGGAAATGACGTCATAACACCACGCGAACTGCTCGCCGACACAGGTCTCGTTGGGGGCTCAGCGACACGGACACCACACGCGGCGAGCACTGCCGTCAGATTGTGTTGATAGTCGCTATGACCGGTGATCTAGAACGAGTATCTACATACTGTGTACATATACTTTATATATAGGGAAACATCATACAATATGGCTGACATTAACGTTGAGGATCTTCTGCGACTCGCTCGAAATAGGCGCCGTGCCCGCAATGCTCGCTTGGAGGTTCATCGTGCGATAGAGAAACTTTAGAAGCCAATCTGACCTGCAGCCCAGATACAAACGGGGAGATTGCCCAGGCATCCCTAACGACACCCTTGCTTCACTCCCGGATACATACGTTGAATATCCATTAATGATGTGACCGCTCACAACACGCGAGATCTTCGTCCACTCGCTTGACGAACCCGCAACCGGGGCGCCAAGAAGGACAACATCCTCAATGATGCCTTCGCAATCTACGGTTACACTTCCAGTGAGCTATACGAATCGGTACTAAAATAACGCCAGGTACCTTTGCGTTTCGACATCTCTAACAGACAGTGATAAATCACTCGCGCACCGAGGCTGAATCCGAGTAGGGTAACCGGTCGTCTACCCTGAAAATATTCAAATCCAGAGACTCAACCATCTGCTGTTCGGCTATCCGCACAAGCACACACATCACTATGCTGCACCTGTTGCCTCGAAAGAAGTAGAGTAGCCAAATGATTGCCAGCTTCGACAGATCGACGTGCGCATACATTCCATGGATTGTCCTTGAAAACAATCAATAAGTGCCATGAACGAGCTATTAACTGTCTCGTTCTTACCACGACTGTCGCAACCGACAGAATCGAAAGGGGCCATGCAATGGCAGCAACAAGGCCTAAAGTGTACACATGTATGCATATTGCTCTTTATAACAAAATGAAAATAACGTTCGTCAAAACTGCATGAAAAAGTCAAGAAAAATATTTTAAAATTAAATGCTTGTGCCTAATTGTACAACTTCAGCATCTGCACTGCTAATACGCGCACACATACCCGAAAGTGCAGTCTGCATCAGCGTCTGTTGAATCCCGTACGTAACAGCAAACGACATAAGATATTCAACAGCTTTTCCCAACTCAAGGAGGTACTTCGACTCATAGCGGAGAGAATACTGCTCATCCGAAGCCTCGAGATATCGCCACGCCCAACGGAACGTGTCTAAAACGACTGCCTGAAGAAGTCCAAATATCATTGCTTTCCTACTCGTTCCCTACCTTCTCTGTCCTCCGTTATCCAGCCACTAACCGCAATAGAGATACTGAGTGCCTTGCCGTCAGTCAGGGTTTCGATCACGAACTCCTCGAGTGCACCGACCCGCTTATTCATCTTGTATCCTTTGGGGTAAAACACAGTAGACATGGAGGTATACACAAAAGACTAGCTCGCAAAATCGAGTAGGGCAACTCACCGGAAAGACCTGCACCAGCAACGCCGAAAACAGAGCCAATCACAGCCGCACCAGTGACGGTAGCAATACCAGCAGCGGCACCCGTTCCAATGACGACGCCTGGAGGGCAACACGAAGAAAGCTTATTCGTGGGGGTGCTAAACGCAAGCAACGCTTACCCAGCCCGCCAGCGATGAGTGGGGCAGCGAGTCCGCCGGTAAGGCCTAAACGTGCGTACAATAAATGTTCGCTTAAAACACATACATACACTAACTGTATCTCTCACCGATCAACACACCCCCAACGACACCCGTCGCCCCAATAATTCCCCACCGTTTGATCTTCTTATTCCGTTCTCGTTTCTTTCTCCGTTTAAGTTCGTCCCTCAAAAGCAAACATAGAATATCTCAACTCAGTCTTGTTCGAAAGACTGATCTACATGACAAAAAGTAATCACAAAAACGAGCCACTGCAAAGACGAAACAACGAGACTTACCCCTTCAACTTCTCCCTCCGCACACTGCGGCTGCAGTAACAAGAAAGAAATAGATAGAAGGCTTTGTCCTCCTAGAGCTCCTCAAGATTCTCCAGTCAACAAGTTTGGGGCTTTCTAATTTCCGTCTCGCTTCAAGGACTGCGCCAAATTGCTTCCATTGCGCTAATCTACACGCAAGCTATCTATATATAGATATGTACTCAAGCGTGCAACTTTTCAAGATTACGCGCAGTCCCGAAGCGAAGACGAAACGAAAAAGGCTACTCAGTCTGGCACACTTCATATGTAAACTGTCGTGCAACACTGCATAACTAGATCCCTCTGTGGAGTAACGCTATATGCAATAAGATTGGACAGAAAGTGAGTCTACGATTTTCGACATAAAAAGACGATTTCTTGTCCAAGAAAAAGTAATACTGACGCCGTCCCTTCTCGCCAACTGACGTTATCACGTGGAGTAAAAAGCATGCCTCCCAGAGCACAACTTGCACATCGAACAAAGCTAGAGCATTGCTGTCCGCACATGCATCAGTGCCTAAACTAACATATTCCTCTAGGTGATGGATCAGTGCAAACAAGCAGACTATTAATCAAGCGGAAATAAACGCTATCGCACGCTCTATAAAGAGATTGGCGGTGGAGCACAACGTGACGTAGTTTGTGCATTAATAATTAAATTCGATCAATCATCCATACATGTACATGACGGACGTGTGCTCATCGCAGATGTGAAAAAATAGATTGAAAATGGGAGTTGCCAAGAAAGTAGACAGCAAGGGTGAGAATTACTTTTCACCAAGACTGCAGATGCACGCAAAAATGCAGTGTGTATGTACAGTACGTAGAGCACAAGTATGGTATATACGTTGATTCGTATGACGCAATGATTCCGATGCTGACGTATTACCTAACTAACTGTAACGTTTATAAAATATACATACTAACGCACACATTATAGTGTGCAACGAACGAGCAAGCAAAGCAATGAGTGATAGGTGACATGAACTGTACTTACTCGCTTTCTTCATACGGTTTGTCGTTCAGCATAGCTGTCATCTCACGCTCGCACGCTTCGACGTCGAGCCAATCGACGCCGAGAAAAGCAGCAACATGGCGTATCATCACACGATGTCTAGCATCGTACGAGCCTGAAATTGTGCACAAGCACACATGCTCTACCCGTGTATAATACGCACGTCCTTATTTGCAGAAGTGCCGACGTCGGCTAAAGTACGGCACACAATGCACGCATTTACCCGTGTGAATAAATGTAGAAACCATGTCCGAGATTAGACCGATGCAACCGTTCTCGACGCAAAAAGGATCGGAACGAATCGTCGTCGAGTAGACTGACACATCGTCGCGGTCACTGCCTTCGAGTAAGTGAAAGATAGCGGCGTGACTCTGCAAAAGCGATGAAATGGAAACAAATGAGAGCAATGCTTCTCTGATATACAGCGACACTTACACTCGATGGTAGTGCTAAGCGTGCGACAAAGAGTTGAGCGGTTGACTTGCGAAACGCACTAAACAAAGTGACATTGACTAAAAATTCATGACGATTGCGCAGCGCAGATGTAACTGCTTACGCGTTATGCTCCTCGGCGAAATCACAACCCAGAATAATGGCACAAAGCGAAGCGAGCGAGTAGACGGTGGCCTGAGAGAGGACTGCAAGTAAATCAACGCTATCGGCTGAAGTCGACGCTTCAGATTCATCTGGCTCAGACGGTGTTGCTCCAGGGGACGCTGCCTCATCTGACGGGGAAACTTCTTCACCCGCTGGCGTCTCCATTTAGCCTGAAAGACAACACTTGCGAGTGACGGCCACTTTTTAGGCAAGCCGGTTGGAATAACATTCGCAGGCCAAAGCAAAAAAGCAAGCACGCGTTAGCACAAATGTGGAGGATCTGGAAAACGCACCGAAAAGAAGACGTCCTAGTCAAAACAAAATCAGACTCACAAAGGAGCGCGAAAAATAGTGACCTCAAAAATAGACAGAAATTTGCATAGATCTATGCAAAACTAGCGGTCAATACACTGCCCGCGCCACTTCCGAATGTCGTGTCGGGTTCAGAAACACTGTCGCCCAAGTCGGCGCGTAAACAGTTCCGATGTGGTCAAGAAACGTTGCAGGTACGTAAACGATGCAGAAAAGATGCGAAAAACGTCCGTAAATTTATTTTTAAGAACCTTTTACGGACCTTTTCTGCACCGTTTCTTGACCATATAGAGACTGTTGATGAACAGACTTGGCTGACAGTGGAAGCCACCTCTGCTGGGAGAGAGAACGGGCAGGGGATGCGTAGGACGTGCAGGCGGCGGAGTTCGCCAGTGCAGAATGCATAAAAGCAGATTAAGTTTATGGCTAACTTTACTTTGACTGCATGTTTGGGCAGACAGGGCCATTGTAATGAGCCGTTCATACGCCTTGCTTTGCTATCAATGTACATCACGAGTCTGTAAAAAACCTGTAAATTTACAGGTCTGTAAAAATGAGCGTTTACAAATTCGTAAATTACATATAAATCACCTGTGAATCTAGGTATCTATTATTTTGACCACAATGTCTTGCGATAATTATTATGTCTTCAGTAGGTGTCAACTCAGTCGAGCAGCGTCCATTATGATTTGATTACTCTTGCACAAGAAAACTGAATTTACACAAATGCCGCGACGCTACTATACACGGCACAGTTCTAAAAGTGTCCGACAAATGTTGGATTCGAGTAGCCTTTCGACGGAGAGAGAATCGATTTCACAACCGGCGCTTCATCAGCGCGACGAGGCGCAGTCGAGCTCGCACGATTCGCAATATCAGGCAAGGCGCGCTGTTGGACACTCGGCGCTTCTCCATTCCCTCCGAATGCATCGATCAGGGGACGTCGTTGCGACGCGCCCAGCTGCTCCACGACTGACGACGAGGGTGCACTGGCATTCGTGCCTAAAAAGTACCGCACCGATTACTCACTCGGGCTAGTCTTACATCGTGTTAGTTCTTCAAAGGAAGACAGACCAGGCTGAAAGTTGAGCTGTGAAGAGCAACATCGCTCAGTGTGTTAAAGCTAATGCGATTTCGTGGATACCACGCTGTTAAGAAGGGTTAGTCAGAATTAGTCACTTCTAATCGAGATGCGCAGCTTTCGTTTACCGAGAGCAGTCACCATGCGAGGATCTCGCACGATCGGTCGATCGTAGAAAGGTTCGATCGGAATTCGCAGCCGTTTTCGCGGCACCGGAAGTTCGACTATCTTCGGCGATGGAGTGCGAACGAGAATGGGCACCACTGGCGCGATTATGGGGACGGTGGAGACCAGCGAGTTGCTCCGCTCCCTGCGGAGTGCTTGCACCTGAGAGGCTGACGAGTTCTCGAAGCTGCTTGTTAGCGTCGAGAAGCTGTTCTTGTGCTACAAGCATCGTTTCGCATGTAGGACATAACTTGTTTGAATTTTAAAAATTACTTCTGCGGACGAATTTGACGAGTTACTACTGCTCGCAGAATGTCGATCCTTGTCGGCAGCGGTCGACGTTGGTGACACACTCGGCGGAAGGAGCCAGGTGTAACAGAGGCTTCGACGAATCGTTCGTTTCAACGCTTGATGAACTTTCTCATTGAGCAATACATGAAAGACGAAAATGAAGACGCCCTAAAAGCGACCTGTCAAAGTTTAACGAAGCCAAGGGGGAAGACGGGTTTATCTGGAAAGACGATGCTGAAAACGGGAATTACAATCGTTCCCCCTCCCCCCACCGGTTTCCTTTCCAAGATAGCTTTCCCCCACAAAAAATGATACTGTAAATTTTCACATAATTAGAAAATCTTCGTATATTCACACAATCATATAATTATACATTTATCACAATATATCATTTTATCACATCATACCTATACATACAATATATCCTATCTCTATGTCAAAAGCGTAATGTAACATATATTATACCATATATCATGCAATGTACCATATATATAATATACCATATATCACTAAGCGAGAAATTATACGACGAATTACGGTGTTTTTGGAAGAAAATCGTTTTGAGAAAGAAAACGAAGTGGGAAAAAGTGATTGTACACTGAGAACGGACCTGAATACTGTTGAGAACGACGAAAGCATACGAAAACGCAAGCCTCGCCGTGTAGTCCTTGACGACAATAAAGTAGCCGACCGCCCAAGTGACACCGAGAAGGCACGTTAGGACTCCCGCACCCTTCAGCCAACGCCTATATTGCGCGTACATCACATTTCGCGTAAGCAAAATTGGAGCTCCTTCTACAGCGTGTGCTCATAGCTACCGGATGGTGTCCAGCTTATTGCGCTCTCCATGACGAGCATCTCGGGTGCTCGTCCGACACAGCACGTACAAGGCCAGCCCAAGAAAGACGAGATTTAACTAGAAACACAAAATTTTCGCCCTTTGAGGTTAGGAAGAACCGCTATCCTGAGGGAGTTCGACATACAGCTATGACGAACGAGACAGGACCGACGAAGCTCCAAATTGCTGGAGATGATGCTCGTATCCAGCAGCTAGAACCAAATCGAGCGCGCTCAGCCAGGAAAGTTCCCTGAGACGCGGAGCAGCCAATAAAA
>JAQGBB010001563.1:0-13077 GCA_034691745.1 Prismatolaimus dolichurus
GGGTCTCGTGCGTATTTTTCAGAAAATTTCCAGAAACTCCTCAAAAGTTCACTTCTGAGACGAGGTTTCAAAAAAAAATTCGCTGTGTGCATTCTGTCTCTCCAGGTCGTAAAGCGCTATTTTTTTAAAAATTGAAATTTAAAAAATTTTTAAGAAGAAATTTAACCGGACGCCAAAAAATTACCCATCAAAAATGGTGTTTTTGGAAATGCCTATGTTTTAACACTTGCGTATTTTCGGCCCAAAAAGTGCGTATTTCTGCGTATTTTCTTCGTATTTTTGAACCTGCGAAATGCGTAGGAACCCTGTCTGCAATTAGCTATTATCAAGCTCTGTCATACGACGTGTGCAGTAGGGTTTCTCTCGCATCCTTTCTATAGCGTGTGCGCCGCGCCTAGCTTCGCCTCTCATTGTTTCAGCGGGCAGCTTCTTTGGTCTGTCGAGCCGTGCGCACGCTTGTTTTCTCCTTTCGCCGATGGTGTACGCGTGTTTCACATTGTGCTAACGTAGAGCTTGCTGATTGAATAAGTGTGCATAACTTTTACCCTGTCGATGTTTTAGATGGCTGTAGTAGGTAGATTGATGAATAGGGCCTATAAATTTTACAACTGCGTTTACGGGTTATACTGGCGCCGATACATACTATTTTCCTCGTGTTAGCGAGGCGTGCGAATAACGACGTCCCTGTTTATTAGGACGCTCGCTTTTGTGTGCGTATAAAAAGTATGTTTATTCGTCGGCAATTTTATGCGCTGCTGCTTCAAGTTTTTCTCCGTCGAAGTTCTCATCGCGTTCACCGTGTTCTTCACGAGATGTTGACGTTGAGAGGAGTGAGTGCGAGGCAGTGCTTTCATCCTTCACTGAAGACTGCTGCGTTTCGACGAGTGCCTCTTCGATCGCTTGCAGAACAAGCACCCCTCCGGCACGCGCTGGCGGCTCTAGTTGCCAGTATTGTGGTACCTGTTCCGCGGGATCTGGTGTCTCCAGCTCACTACTGTCTGTTGTTGAGGTCGCCGTAGCCGCATGTGTCTCGTCCTCTGGCGGTGATGTGTTAGGAAGCCGTTGCGAGCTGGGGCTGCTGCTCGTTCCGCGACTGTGAAAAAGGCGTAGAAGCCGCGAGGACGACAGCGACGAGATTGACGTTCGTAAGGTTGAAGGAAATGAGGCGCGCTGCTTGTGCGATACACTCGTCGCGCCGAACGAGAACGAGTGCCGTTCGCGTTGAGTGGCCATTGTAAGCGGGACGGTCGCAGGCGTTAATGGAGTGATGAGCAACGATGACGGTGATGGCCCTTCGTGCTCCTGTTGTGTGCCTTCATCTTCCTCGGATACGATTTCTATTCGCGTACTCTCGGCCTCGACGCTTGATGCTCCTTGTGCAGTCGGCTCGCGATAGGGCATCATTAAGGCGAGGCCTCGGAACATCTCGCGAAGATGCTCGTCCGTCTGTCCGCTTTGTTTTGCGACGCTTTTCTTCGCGCCACCGAAGAGCGAGAAGCGCCGCTGCTTTCCTTGAAGGAGAGGACTCGTCGCGAGTGAGAGGTAGCGAGGCTTCTGTGTCGAACTGCTCGCTCCAGCAGCGCCCTCTTCGGTGTCCTTTCGATGAGGCTTCAGCCGTCGTTTGAGGGCACCGAATCTACTTTCACTCGTTGAGCTACGAGCTTCGTCGCCTTTTTCGTCGATGAGCGGAGTCTTTGTTAGCGTCTCTTCTTCGATGTCGGCGACCGGCTCTAGATCGTAGACGATTTGTGTTTTTCCGCCACCGCTGCTGCTCGTTGTGCGCAATCGCTCGATCAGTGATGGCGATTCGAAGTCTGACGCGTCGCCGTTTGACGAGTCCGCCGTGTTGACGTCCGTGAGGGCGCGCTGATCGTAGCGTTGACTTCGGGCGAGATTGCTTAGGATGACGATGTCGCCTTCTTCGGTGTCGACTAGCTTCATCACGTCATCTGAGTTTGTAAGGGATGTTTTTGGATTGATAGTGTGCTTTTTAGTCTTTTTGTCTCTTACCCAGTGAGAAAGATGTTGGGATGACGTGAATGTGCCCGTTTGTTGTCGCTGTTTGCGGCGACTTTCCCGATGCTATCGATGCTCTGCTTTCGGCTTGTGGAATTGAGAGAATCGTCTGCGTTAGTGCGGACGCTTGGCGCGTTCGCCCGGCGCTGCCACCTCTCGGTGGTGTGTCTCCGCGTGCGAGAATGCTGCGTAGCGAGAAGTTGCTGTTGCTTTGGAGGATGCCGAGCGTCGTGATACCGCGCTGTTGCTGCTCTCTTCGCGTTGGCGATTGCAAGGCCGAAGCGAGCTGGATTGAGCTAAAATAGACTTCTCTTCGATAAAACTTACATGATGTATAGTTGCGGTAGGTGTTCTACTTGTAATTCTGTGAGCGTTGCGAGCCGTTGAGCTTTGTGAGCTCGTTTAGCTTGTTGAGCTCGGTTAGTGAGCCGGCCGCTCTTGATGACGTGTCGTCGACGAGTTGCTCGAGGGCGATTATATCCTTCCCCGTTTCGTACGTCTTCTCGAGTTTCGCTTGGATCAGGTTTATGCACATTGAGACGAGACTGAGGCCCACTAGAGGTCGTGCGAGCATTGAGACATGGCATGTACAGTGTACAGCGTGACGTACCGATCATGTAACCAAACATCATGAGCAAATACTTGGGCTTTTCGGGAACTATATCGCCAAGACCTATAGTAGAAACTGTGCGCTCATGGCCGGAGATTCACTTGTTCTCATTCCTCACCGATTGTTGAGAGGGAGATGAAGAAGAAGCTAGAAAAGAGGATGCAAGAATAATTGCCAGAAAGATGTAGAGATCGCGCTTACTAGAAGGCCGTGAAGTAGTTCCATTTGGTTTCCCAAATGCAGAACGTTGCTGAGCAAATGAAGATCCACGCTATGACGACGCCGATGGCAACCGGAATGGGCAGGTCGAAGACTTGAAGGCCTTGCTTGTCGAGTTTGTCCAGTCGTTGGATCTCCTCCATCGACTGTTTCGTGCAGTAGCGACACGATCTTCGACAGAGCATCTAGGTTGAACAGCGCGTTCGGTTTACTTATTTAGCATAGTTTCATGTTGAGAGAGCGAGCACTTTTATGAGAAGCCACGGGTATTTGAGAAAGACCGTGAGGAGTTTGCCCAAATCGTCGAGGATGCTGAAAACGGAGACATTAGCTAACGAGATCTTGTTAGCGTGGCCGAAAGGATCTTACCTGAGCACGAGAGGAATTCCGAAAATTGCGTAGATCATTGTCGCTACACGCCCAGCGGTTGTACTTGCACAGAGATGGCCATATCCTGGACCCAAGAGGAGCATGTTCTGTGGTGTTAACAAGCGGAATGACGAGTACCTATCGTTGTGACAATTGTCCCCGCGTAGAGCATGGCGTTCCAGAAATCCCACTCGATCTTCTGGTCCGTGTACTTGATGCCGAGCTGATGCTCGTACTGGATGAGGTCCGCTTCGAGCACTGCGTAGATGGTGTCCGTTTGTTGCGAGTCGAGAAAGAGGAGGAGGTTGCTGTTGTTGAACATGCGTGGCATGATTGTCTCGATGAAGCTTGTTCTGTTCTTCTCAATCGCTGCGCACATAAACGTGTATGCAGCGGCGGATGGCACCGTTTTATACTGGGTCTCCATGTGTAACGTGGAAAATGGATCGAAAAATATCGTTTTTATAAATTTATTGCGTCTCCAGGACACCCTGGGCCGTCCGTCGCATGCATCCGCTTCAGCTTATGACTCTGTCATTAAGAGGGAAGAAGCTTACTTGCTTTCCACTGAGCTTCCATGTTTTCCGCTTGCTGCTCCTCGAGAAAGTAGAAGACGGTGGCGCCAAGGAATAGGTAGGAGAGCAGGATGGCAAGCAGGAGCACGTGTTTGAGGCCGTACTTGTGATAGATCTTTCGCATCACCTTCACCCATCGCGGTGTGCGGCGAAGTCGATTGCGCAACTCTTGAAGGCGTTCGTAGTCGAGCTTTCGAAACGAGTGCCGAAAGTGCAGTGACGTTGAGGTCGCTTGACGGCGAAGCGAGCGAAATTGGCGCGGAATTGCTGAACTTGTCGCCGCTGCGGATGCAGTTGCCTGCCGGCGAAGTTGGCGGAAACGCTCTCCGCGTGCTCGATGACTTGCCGTCGCTTTCATTCGCGGCTGTCACTTTTCGTGCTCGCGAGAAGTGCGTACGTTCTGCTTGCTAAATTACCTCGGGTGCAGCCGCTGTTGCTTGATAATTCTTTGTTGTAGTCCCGCGATTGTGCCTTCTTCGAACTTGCGCGCAACGGCTGCTTATGTGGTGTTTGTTTGCCGAGATTCATCTCTTGTCGTGGTCCCCGGTGACCCGATTGGGCGTTTTCCCTTTTTCTCTCTCACCCTCTCTATTCTTCTACTTTTGCGCTTTCCGATCTCCGCTCGAACGGAAGTAAGTGCCCAAGCTGCGTTTAACACAGACGCGATTCGATCTTTTGATTGTCCAAAAGTCGATTAATTTATTGCTTTACCGATGCCTCTTGTGCCGAACAGATTAAGCTCTTCTTTCCGTCTGTTCGCCTCCTCGCCATGCGGAGACATCTCATGGGTATCGTTGCCATTTTGGGGTGTCAGTGCACAAAGTGTATACCAATCCAATGCGTTCACAATAGACTGCTCGCTTCGCGGATGAGCTGCTAGGTTTCTGGAGAGATGGGGGAGGATCTGATCGACAGGCGGACGGCTACATTTGAGATTTTGTTGTGCATGCTTCTGACACGTGGATAATAAGCTGCTGTGTGTACAAGCTGAACTGTATTAGAGATGTATATATAAGTTTTTTATGCCAGAATGTCGAAGGATATGAACGGCGAATGTGCGCACGTGTGTGACGCTAATGACCGTTTGGATGGCGTCAGCGCCGAAGAGTTGTTTGCGTGCAAAGAGGGCATCACGTACAAGTGAGTTTCTTTTCGGTTGAAGGACCATTTGTGTACATTACGTGTGTGCTCATTTATATGAGTTTTGCCTGTTTTCTAAACTTGTGCTAATAATTCTAGCGACTTTATCATTCTTCCTGGCTATATCGACTTTGCTGCTGATGAAGTGGTAAGTGGTAGTGCGTTTGTCGCATTCTGCCTTGTGTTTACTCATAATCGTCCGTACTGTATGTTGTAGATGCTGAACAGCCACTTGACCAAGAAGATTTTGCTCAACACGCCGATTGTCTCGTCGCCAATGGACACTGTCACCGAATCGGACATGGCGATTGCTATGGCGGTATGGAGAGTGCAGAGTGGCATGTTTTATAGCACAACATGTATTGTATGTATGACAGTGCCAGATTTTGCATCTTTTTGGGAGTGGGCACGTGATTCGCAGTGAGATTTTCGGATATACTTTCTGCTTGGTTTATCTCTAGCTACAAGGTGGCATTGGTATTATCCATAATAACTGTTCTGCAGAGGTGCAAGCTGACGAGGTTCGAAAAGTCAAGGTACGTAAAGCGCTTGTTTAGGAAAAAATTTCCTTGTTCATATCTCTATTCGTAGCTGTCTTGTGTGTATTACATGTAAATTTCAGAGATTTGAACAAGGTTTTATCACGAATCCGATTGTGATGAAGCCAACGGACACAGTCGATGCGATCATGACGACAAAGACCAAGATGGGCTTCAGCGGCATTCCAATCACCGATACAGGCAAGCTCGGCGGACATCTTCTCGGTTTGTGCACATTGCGTGACATCGATTTTCTGCCTGAAGAGAAGTGGCATACGACGCGTCTTTCTGAGGTATGCGCACTGAGTGTGGAATACGTTTTGTTTTGTCTCATTTTCTGCCACTTCTTTCAGGTGATGATTCCTCGCAAAGATCTTTTTACTGCGAAGGCATCGAAAATGCAGCTCTCGAAGGTGCAGCTTCAGGAGGCGTCGAAGAAGTTGCAAGAAACGAAGAAAGGTTTTCTTCAAGCCGCTTTTCTACTTGTTATTCATAGTGGCAGGATTTAACGCTCGTTTCAGTTGAGTACTTTCTTGTTTCTAGGCAAACTTCCGCTCGTGAACGACGACGATGAACTTGTTGCGGTAGGTTCGTCTTTCGATAACCGCATGTCGGCTTTATCGCTTGCGTTTTTTAAATTGATAGCTTATCGCACGGACGGATATCAAGAAACGGCGGGAGTTTCCACTCAGTTGCAAAGATGCGGATGGTCGATTGCGCGTTGGTGCGGCTATTTCTACGCGTGCTGGTGAAAGGGATTCGCGGTTGAGACTACTCGTCGAAGCTGGTGTCGATGTTGTTGTTATTGTAAGTTTTATTTATGTTATATATAGGACGTAATGTAGATGTGTCTTTAAGTGAGCAGCTGCTGGTGTGTTTTGCATGCGGCCTTGGTTTCGACTTCTTTGTTTGTGACTCAACTCTGCGCTCGTTTCGCTGTTTTATTGCCAGTAAGCACTGTCGTGAGTGAACGCTTCACCATTCGTTGTCTCCCTTTCGGTCTAATTATCGAGCTGATGCAAGGGTGATACGCACATACCAGTACCGGTTGATTCATCTAGCTAGCAGTCAGACTTTTTCTCGCACGGTAGGGATAAGTCTTCTGTACACACGTTTCGGCCCACTGTATTGCTATCGAATCCGCTCCTTTGTAACGTGTATAAATGCCCCGTTGTCGCGTTGTCTTTTGTCCGTGACAGGCGTGTTTACCATACGTACAGTGTATGTACTCCGTACCTAACGTACTGTACGTTTCAATGAAAGACTGGTTCATTGTGCGCACTCTTCTCGTTGATCGCCTTCGTTGTCTCTGGTGTCATTTGAGCAGAAAGTACGATCTAGTTAAAGTAGTTTTCATCGTTCTCAAGCGAGTCAGTGCGTGAGCCATAACCGCTTCTAGCTTGAAGAGGAGGAGGCATTTGATCTCGAGCAAGTCGAGGTAGGTTGCGACGTTGCGATGCGAGTTTCGCCGCTGCATTCGTCAGTCTCTAGTTCACTGCCACCAGCACTGCCAGTCTAGTTCGTGGTGAGCATGTTCACTGTTCTTGATCGGATGTGCACAGTGTAGACATGGTTGAGCGATGCGATGTTTGCACCAGACGGAAGATGCTGACTCGTTCGGCAGCGAAGAGAACTCTTTCGCTGCTTTCATCTTCTCTATCTAGTCTCGTGTCGTGCTGCACAGCTTGTCGCTTTTCGCTTATTTACACTCTTTCTCATCGACGTTTCGCATTCTCTCTACGTGTGTGAGGCCACTCAGATGAGACCAAGTGCAGTTTCTTTGTAGGACTCATCACAGGGCAATTCGTCGTATCAGATCGATTTGCTCAAGTACATCAAGTCGACGTATCCGAATTTGCAAGTTATTTGTGGAAATGGTAAGTGTTGCACGTGTACCTTACAGTACTGTATGACAACGCTATTTTTGCAGTTGTAACATGCGCACAAGCAGACAATCTCATCAAGAATGGTGCCGATGCGCTCCGTATTGGCATGGGCAGTGGTTCCATTTGCATTACGCAAGAAGGTGAGTACAGAGTAGTCAAATTACTTCCGGCATTTGACTGATCCGTACGCATGATGTTGTCTAGTGATGGCGGTTGGCCGCGCGCAGGGCACCGCTGTTCACTCGGTGGCTCGTTTTGCCGAATCGCACGCGCTCGGTCCGATCCCGGTCATCGCAGACGGTGGGATCTCATCCGTTGGTCATGTGACGAAGGCGCTCGCGCTTGGCGCGTCGTGTGGTACGAGCACATGTTTCACTGTGTAGCGCGCACTTTTCTATCGAATGCTTTTCTGCAGTGATGATGGGCTCGTTGCTTGCCGGCACGACGGAAGCACCGGTGAGTACAGATAGTACGTACATGAAGTGTGTCTTCATCACAGCAGCATCACATCGGCGAGGGGTCGTGCGCGTTTCTACTAATTCACATCCGGTTTTTAATAGAAGCTTGCAGCAAGGCGATATTTTGGTCGCCTCATGTTTTGGGAACGGACCCGCATAGAGTACCGTAGAGGGGCTCACGTGCGTAAAGTATTGCGATCGTGTCATATGTGTACTGTACATACGCTGTAAAATGCATGCACTCTGTACGTACGCTGTATGCGTAACTATTCAGTAGTAATGTACGTATCGTTTGCGCATTCTTGTTCCGTTTTCTTTTCGTCCATTCGCAGTCCCCACTCTTATCGATGCTGATGCGGCTAAGGCTGTGTATTACTTTGCGTGTTCTCGTTGCCGATGGTTTTTTAATTAAAACGAGATGTTCTCTACCTCTTAGGGCGACTACTTCTACGTTGACGCGTCGAACGGTCCGCGAGTGAAGAAGTATCGTGGAATGGGCAGTCTTGACGCTATGGATCAGACTAACTCGTCGTCACAAGACAGATATTTTCACAAGTAGTGTTTTTGAATGCAGCGCTCTTCATTCTTTGATGCTCGCGATGATGGCGTCGAAATTCTTATGCAGGGAAACGGATAAGATCAAAGTTGCTCAAGGCGTTTCGGGCACCGTCGTTGACAAGGGCTCGATTCATCGCTTTTTACCATATCTTGTCGCTGGCATGCAGCACGGATTGCAGGACATGGGGGTTCGAAGCGTGAAGGAGCTTAGGTATGCGTGCATGCGCGTTTCTCTGCTTGTGCGTGGCTGGCTGTGTTTTGTGCTTTTTTCTTACACTCTTTTCTCTGTAGGCAGAACACGTTCTCTGGTCTCACTCGCTTCGAGCGTCGTTCGGCGAGTGCTCAGCACGAGGGAAATGTGCATTCGCTGCATACGATGTGCGTACAGTACTACGGTGTTCGCTTTTATAACTTTCCTATCGTTTACTGCATCTGCATGTGTACGTACACCACTTTGTTGCCCTTTGTCTATATTTTTTTCGTTATTTTTAGGTACGAGAAACGGATGTTTTGAGCGTGCAGAAAGGTTGGTGCGTTGTTCACCGATTTTGTCGTCGAAGTGATTGGTTTGCTGTCGTGCTCGTCTGCCTTCGATTAATGAACGAAGCGCGCTGGACGCACTCAACGATCGAGCTTGACTGAACGTTCTTACGTTCCATTTTGCCTTTTTCTCTTAACATTCGTACGTCTGTGTGCTGCGTGTACCGTTTATGTACTGAACGTATGACTGACGCTTTTTTCGGACATGATACTTTTGGTCAGTTGAACAGAACGAGTGACGGTCGTGCTCATCTTTTGTTTGTTTAATCGAAGCTGATTCCAGCTGTCGCATTTGAGTTGTATCGATCTCGATGATGGGAGGAATGACGATATTTTCTATTGATGTGCTAACGTTTGTGCAAATTGGCTTTTCTTGCGCTCATTGATTGCGTAAACACCATTTCTGGTGGTACTTTCTCACTTTTGCATATTTGGTTATACGTACAGTACGTGCGCAGTTATGGGGACGTATGTTTACTGAGGATAAGCATGTCTGTTGCCATGTTTGAGTGTTGTTGGTTTCACAATGGCGGAGAGCCTGTTCGGATGGTAAAACAATCGTGGACACTAACAATTCGACTCCTTGTTCGTTGTAGGTGGTGGTCGCAGATAGGTTATACGTAGTACCTAAGGCAGGCTAGGTATTATTACTGCAAATCAATCCCGTGACCCTTTCAGATCAAAAAGTTGAAGGTACACATGAAGTACGTAGAACGAAAGTGGTTCAAACCCACCATTTGCAAAGAGCGTAGCTGCTGTGTCCGAAAGCACACACGAGCAAGATAGACCAACTACTGTTCGTCAGTTGTTAAAGGTGAGATGGACACCAACCGGCAACTGAGCAGCCGGCGCGGCGAGTGCCGCCAACGGTGCGAAAAGATTCTCGTGAGGAATAACTTCAACGAGCACATAGAGTTGCTCCTTGCTCGGATTCCAGCTCGCGTCGGCGACGGTCGCGTCGATCAGATGGCGAATCGACGCCGGCGTCACCCCGCCAACTCGGACGCAAAAGGAAACTTGGCGCAACTTCGTGCAGCTCGCTGCAAGAGCATCGATTGCGGCCGTCGATAGCGGCACAAACGAGCCGAGGTCGAGATGACGCAGCGAGGCGCCCGAGTTGCGGCCGAGCGCTCCGAGAAAGGACTTCCACTGCGCGTCCGAGAGGCTAGCAACAAAGAGTCCGCCGCTGTCTATCGCAAGCTCACGCAACTGCGTCAAGGCGCCGATCGCGTCTAGCGCACTCTGGTTCATAGAGTAAGGATACCACATGCCAAAGCGCAACACTTGGAGGTCCGGATTGCGCTTGCAAACGGCTATCGCCTCCACGTCGGTGAGATCGTCGGGCACGTGAAGCTCAAGGACAGACGCGAGGGCGACAATGCCGCGCGTGCTGACGGCTTCCCCCAGAAGTCCGATTTTCTTCAGCTTCGGACAGTGCTCGGCGATTACGCCGAAGACGTCCGACTTGCTTCGATCGCGCGTTAGCGGAATGCAAATGTCTATCTCCGTCAGAGATGGTCGCGAGGCGAAAAACGCTTCCAACTATGCGCCCGTCTCGAACGCTGCAACTGCAGGTGAACAGTAGCCAGTGAGACCAACGATGCGCTCAATCGACACCGGTATGCTCAGCCAGACCGACAGCGGCGCTGTCACGAGGGACGCGCGGGACACGCCGAAAAACGAGTGCGATAGGCCGCTGAAGAGAAGAGCTTTGAGGTTGAGGAATGAGTTGAAACAAAGATTTGGTGGAGCGGGCGACCATCTCTGCGCCTCGGCGTGAAAATGAATCGTGTCGACGTACGGGCACAGAGCGCTGATGGCGCGGAGGTCGCGTTCCCAGTCCATGACCACGTCGGTGTGCAGCTCGAGCGATCGCAGACGGGTGCCGATGCGAGAGCACACGGCGATGACTGCGGCCGCTCGCTTTTCAGGATGCGCACTCATCGTCATCATGTTGGCCGCATCGAGCGACGTCTCTCGCTTCCAACAAACGAACATCGCATCGCGAAGCCTACATACGGCAAGCAAAGAAACGAGATGACAGTGCTTCCAAAGCGAGCGAACCATCCCTGCTTCACTGCACTCACCTCCTGCTGACCATCTCGGTCCGAATGCGATCTTTCTGGCTAAGAAACGCGAAGATGAACAGCCAGACGTCGCCGTTGGCGAGAAATCGTTCGGCAACATCAGTGCATGCAAACCCGTCTGCGGATGATAGAGCCGACTGCGCTGCAATCGCCTCACCGTCGTTTGAAGCCGGCTGTTTGGTCTGGCGCAGCTGCCGCTTTGAGCGCTTCGTCGGAGGCGAGCCTTCGAAACAGATAACCAGAAACAAATCAGACTGTTCGCCCACATTTTGTCAGTTTTCATCCTTTACTTGCACTCTTCTCACGCGACGATTGCGACACCGACGACTTCTGCAGCTCCGCCGCGTCCTGCACCTGTGGATATATAACACAACGATAACACTGCCCGGCACAGTACACCGTACGTCTGCCCTTTGGCGACAACACACTACGTCAATGTTGACTGGGGGCCCAACGAGTCAAAACAATCTCTGTTGTACAGCATTTATATATGGTGCGTCGTTCTTGCTCTGCAGTCTACAGTGTCATAATATCATGTATTTGCGGATAAAACAAATGCACGTACATGACGCTCTTCTAATGACGGAGTCACATGTAGAGACCGCTCGCGCACATTAGCGGGCACGGCGTGAGGCACAAAACGGTGTGCGCGCTTGAGAATGCGCTCGATCTCGCATTCTCCCTCTGGCGTCTTCTCACGCAGCGGCGCACCCGTTTGCGTTATGCCCTTCGCTTGACAGAGATGAGCTGACGGTCGCTGCGTATCGCTCTTCCGCTTCGCCGAACTCATTGGCGTTGCCGCCGTCGGCTTGCCATCGCCAGCAGTGGACGGGTTTCCAGAGTTCACTGGTCTGTACTTGCTCGGAGATGACATTATCGTTGCGTAAAGCAATCTGAAGTGGCGAAACTGAAGAACGAAAGTGGTGCACGAAAACAACAGGTCAAAACTTGAACTCGCGTCGACTTTGCTTTACCTGTTCTGAAGCCAAGCCTACAGCGAAGGCCACACGCAATGAGTGAACAGACGACACAAGCGTAGAGTGAGAGAGAATGGTAAGTCAATAGCTGCGTGTTCAATACGCGATGTAACACTGTGCGTACAGTAAGACAGTACGTTGTGTAAGACGTACGCACACACATGTAAGCACTCTGGTTTTGCACAAACAAAGGCGAGAACAAGCGAGCAATAAGCCAACGACATCAATGTCGCTAATACAGAGAAAGAGAAAGCATTCGGTCTCCGTTCCTGCCACTGGTAGCAAGAGTGACTGAAGTGGAGAGTGTATGACGATGGACGAAACTATCAGAGTTACGTATCGCAAGCGCATGAGCAACATCGGAATCGGGTCGGCGGAATGGAAAGGACGTACAACACGAATGCAGTCAAGGCCACGCACTTTCTCTAGGCACATTACGATACAATATGTGGACGAGAAGCACAGGTAAAGCGAGCACCGCACATGGCAAAATACGTCCAAACAAGCGTACCCAATGCACGTCGAATCGGTTGTAAAGCATGGCGCGATACCGCAACGGTGCAAAACCGCAACGGTGCAAAATCACAACGGTGCAAAACCGTAACGGTGTAACTCACTCCCCGTTGAAACCTAGGTTTTTAAAACCATGCATTTTGCTCCTTTTACGGCGAGATTATCTAAACAACATTTGCATTAAAAAACAAATTGAATTTTTATGCTCCCATTTCCGCCTTGGCTTTGTATTGTACGAAAAGCTACTTTACTGCTTGTGCTGATTTACGCGCAGATTTTTAGGCCCACTGACGAAGTCAGCAGGCCTATTGCGGAAAGACGTGTCATCCGTATGTATGTATGCGTGTATGTGTGTGTGCCCGATATCGTTCGCAAGAAGCAAGCTAGCGGGCTGAAATTTTTTGTGCGAGTACCCTAGGGGGTATGTAGGTTCAGGTTCGTATTGGTCAACTATTGCGGCGCTACGTCCAAAAAGAAGACCCAAAATGCACGCTTTTCGTGAGCATTCTACCTAATCCGAAACTGGAACCGAAACTGAAACTGCCACGTAACAATAGCGTGCTTTGGTGATAACTCCAGAACGGCTTGAC